>JAQQAC010021848.1:368340-391683 GCA_029783875.1 Phataginus tricuspis
TTCCCACCAGCAATGTAGGAGGGTTCCCCTCTCTCCACATCCTCGCCAACATTTGTTGTTTGTGTTTTGGATGTTGGCCATCCTCACTGGTGTGAGGTGATATCTCATTGTGGTTTTAATTTGCATTTCTCTGATGATTAGCGATGTGGAGCATTTTTTCATGTGTCTGTTGGCCATCTGAATTTCTTCTTTAGAGAAGTGTCTATTCATGTCCTCTGCCCATTTCTTAATTGGGTTATTTGCTTTTTGTTTGTTAAGGTGTGTGAGTTCTTTGTATATTTTGGATGTCAACCCCTTATCAGATACATCATTTATGAATGTATTTTCCCATATTGTAGGATGTCTTTTTGTTCTACTAATGGTGTCCTTTGCTGTACAGAAGGTTTTCAACTTGGTATAGTCCCATTTGTTCATTTTTGCTTTTGTTTCCCTTGCCCGGGGGGATATGTTCATGAAGAAGTCACTCATGTTTATGTCCAAGAGATTTTTGCCTATGTTTTTTTCTAAGAGTTTTATGGTTTCATGACTTACATTCAGGTCTTTGATCCACCTTGAGTTTACCTTTTTGTATGGGGTTAGACAGTAGTCCAGTTTCATTCTCTTACATGTAGCTGTCCAGTTTTTCCAACACCAGCTGCTGAAGAGGCTGTCATCTCCCCATTGTATATCCAGGGCTCCTTTATCAAATATTAATTGACTGTAGGTGTTTGGGTTAATGTTTGGATTTTCTATTCTGTTCCACTGGTCTGTGGGTCTGTTTTTGTGCCAGTACCAAATTGTCTTGATTACTGTGGCTTTGTAGTAGAGCTTGAAGTCAGGGAGCGTAATTCCCCGTTTGATTCCTCCTTCTCAGGATTGTTTTGGCTATTCGGGGTCTTTTGTGGTTCCATATGAATTTTAGAATTATTTGTTCCAGTTCATTGAAGAAAGCTGTTGGTAGTTTGATAGGGATTGCGTTGAATCTGTAGATTGCTTTAGGTAGTATTGCCATTTTGACAATATTGATTCTTCCTAGCCAAGAGCATGGAATGCATTTCCATTTGTTAGTGTCTTCTTATTTCTAGTTTTATACCTTTGTGACCTGAGAAGTTGATTGGTAGGATTTCAATATTTTTGAAATGACTGAGGTTCTTTTTGTGGCCTAGTATGTGGTCTATTCTGGAAAATGTTCCATGTGTACTTGAGAAGAATGTGTATCCTGTTGCTTTTGGGTACAGAGTTCTGTAGGTATCTGTTAGGTCCATCTGTTCTAGTGTGTTGTTCAGTGCCTCTGTGTCTTTACTTATTCTCTGTCTGGTTGATCTATCCTTTGGTGTGAGTGGTGTGTTGAAGTCTCCTAAAATGAATGCATTGTTGTCTATTTCCTCCTTTAATTCTGTTAGTATTTGTTTCACTTATGTTGGCGCTCCTGTGTTGGGTACATATGTGTTTATAATAGTTATATCTTCTTGTTGGATGGACCCCTTTATCATTATGTAATGTCCTTCTTTATCTCTTGCTACTTTCTTTGTTTTGAAGTCTATTTTGTCTGATACAAGTACTGCAACAACTGCTTTTTTCTCTTTGTTGTTTGCATGAAATATCTTTTTCCATCCCTTCACTTTTACTCTGTGTATATCTTTGGGTTTGAGGTGAGTCTCTTGTAAACAGCATACAGATGGGTCTTGCTTTTTTATCCACTCTGTTACTCTGTGTCTTTTGATTGGTGCATTCAGTCCATTTACATTTAGGGTGATTATTGATAGATATGTACTTCTTGCCATTGCTGGCTTTAGATTCGTGGTTACCAAAGGTTCAAGGGTTGCTTCTTTACTATCTACGAATCTAACTTAACTTTCTTGTTAAGTTATTGTGAACGCCGTCTGATGTTTCTTTATTTCTCCCTTCCTATTCTTCCTCCTCCATTCTTTATATATTGGGTGTTTTATTCTTTGACTTTAGTTAGTATTTGGATGGTCTGCTTTCTTTGCTATGATTTTATTTTCTCTGGGGACATCTTTTTAGCCTTAGGGGTGCTTCCCTCTAGAGCAGTCCATTTAAGATATCCTGTAGTGGTGGTTTATGAGAGGCACACTCTTTCAACTTTCCTTTGTCTGGAAATTGTTTAATCCCTCTGTCATATTTAAATGATAAGTGTGCTGGATACAATATTCTTAGTTCGAGGTCCTTCTGTTTCATTACGTTAAATATATCATGCCATTCTCTTCTGGCCTGTAAGGTTTCTGTTGAGAAGTCTGATGATCGTCTGATGGGTTTTCCTTTGTAGGTGATCTTTTTTCTCTCTCTAGCTGCCTTTAATACTCTGTCTTTATCTTTGACCTTTGCTATCTTAATTATTATGTGTTTTGCTGTTGTCTTCCTTGGGTCCCTTGTGTTGGGAGTTCTGTGGGCTTCCGTGGACTGCGAGACTATTTCCTTCCCCAGTGTGGGAAAGTTTTCAGCAATTATTTCTTCAAAGACACTTTCTATCCCTTTTTCACTCTCTTCTTCCTCTGGTACTCCTATAATGCGAATATTGTTCCGTTTGGATTGGTCACACAGTTCTCTCAATATTCTTTCATTCTTTGAGATCCTTTTTTCTCTCAGCACCTCAGCTTCTTTGTATTCCTCTTCTCTAGTTTTTATTTCATTTATCGTCTCCTCCACCGTATCCAATCTGCTTTTAATACCGTCCATTGTGTTCTTCAAGGATTGGATCTCTGACCGGAATTCATTCCTGAGTTCTTGAATATCTTTCTGTACCTCCATGAGCATGTTAATGATTTTTATTTTGAACTCCCTTTCAGGGAGAGTCATAAGGTCCATATCATTAAAATCTTTCTCAGGAGTTGTATTTATAATTTTACTCTGGACCAGGTTCCTTTGGCGTTTCATATTTGTGTATGGAGCCCTCTAGTGCCCAGAAGCTCTACTCTCTGGAGCTGCTCAGCCCCTGAAGCAATGTCAGGGATTGTAGGGGAGTGGTATTGGTGCCTCGGGGGAGGAAAGGGCTGTTTCCTGGTTCCTGGCTGCTATGCCTGTCTCCACTGTCTGAACCAGTGGGCTGAGCCCACAGGTATAAGCCTCTGTGCTTTGCCTTTTTAGTTGCTGTAGACAGATCCTCCCTCCGGCTGGCCCAACACCAGGGAAGGGCTTCCAGGTTTGCAAGCCCGGTGGGGCTGGCCAGGCAAAAGGTGCACTAGTCTGCCTGTCACAGAAGGGGTTCCTGGAGCCGTGCAGGCAACCAGGGAGCTGGCACACCTGAAGATCAGAAAACCCCCAATCTGCTGGGCAGAATACACCCGGATAATCCTGTCCACCTGTCCGTTCTCCCGAGCAGCAAGCTCCGTGCAGTCCTTGCCCCCTCAGCAGGCCTCCTTCCAAGGTCCTCCCTGCCGGGAAGTCTCTCAGACTGCCTGCCTCTCCCCCATCCCAGAGCAGCTGGGTATGGATCCCTGATCTCACAAGCAGCCGGAATCTTAGTCTCTCCAGGAACTCCGCCTGTCTTAGCTTTCCAAGCTCCTAATTACAAGAGTATCATGCAAGCACCATGAAATGTAGGTTTGTGCTCCCAGAGTAGATCTCCAGAGTTAGGTATTCAGCAGTCCCAGTTCTCCACTCCCTCTCTGCTCTGTTCCTGTTCCTCCTGCCAGTGAGCTGGGGTGGGAGAAGGGCTTGGATCCCGCAGGTCCACAGCTTTAGTACATTACCGTTTTCTGTGAGGGCTGCTCTTGTGTCCAGGTGTATGCAGTTTATTGTAGTTCTCTTTCCCGTTGCTCTTTCAAGAGTAGTTGTAGTAGCTTTATTTTCATATTATATGCGGTTTTAGGAGGAAGCCTCTGTCTCACCTCTCACGCTGCCATCTTTTTTCCAGTAGGTAATATTTTAATTCCCGCTATTCAGTTTAGTTTCTGAGATCTTGAGATAGTTTGTCCAAGGTTACACAGATAAATTAGTGATAGCTTCTGCTCTGGAATTAAGTATAAAGATTCCAGAGCTTCCATTCTAAACAACGTGCTAAAATTTATTAAGTGTCCCAGTTGTGTGAAAACAACATATACCATAAAGCTGAATAGCAATTTTTTTCTCACCAGCCCGATGAACTTTGAATTCTGTCTTCAAAGCAAAGAAACTTTAGCCCAACACCTGAGATATAGAACACTGGTCTTCTAACCCCCTTCCATAATTATGAAATTACTAAAATCCAAGTAATTTGATAATCCTGTTTATATTTTTAATTATAAAGATAATAGCATATTACAGCTAATTTGGATAATAGGAAAAGGTAAAAAAAGAGTAATTCTCGCTACCCACTACAATTTGTAAATATTGCTAACATTTTGGGGTATATCCTTTAAGGTATTTCCTTCTAGTTGAGTGGAATTAAATTTTCCCTTAATTGTAGCTTTACTACCAATGCAATCTGCATTATTTAATCAGAAGCATTTTATCATATCATAATAACGTTTTTATAACCTTTAGAAGAAGACATTCTATGGAGTAAAAACACTGTAATTTAGTGATTAAAATCTTGGCCCTTGTACAGATTGTCCTAGGTTTGGTCTTGACCCTGTTACTTATGACTTTGGACTCATTACCTACACATTATAAGCCTCAGTTTCTTTATAAGTAAGGAGATAATAATAATATGTGTTGGGGTTTTTAGCCCTCCACGGAACCCCCCCTGAACCTGCAGAGGAGTGAGGGGAGAGCACGCCCCGGCAAGGCGAGGTTGGGAGAGGTAAGTGCCGGCTGTCCGCCTGATCTGCAGCCCCCGATCTCGAGGACAAACAGATGTGACAGGGAGCTCAGTCAAAGCAGGCACTTGTTTATTGCGGAAACAGCAAGGTATATATAATACTCATGGGCCAATCAGCACAAAGGTCAGACTGTCACAAGCCCTTCACCCAGGAAGGCACATCATACGGGTAAATGGTGTCCATGAGCTGATCACGTTCGCGGAAGACTTGAGTCGCCAATCGAGCGAGGCAGGCCTAAGCAGAAAATCACCTCCCTTTTTCAAAGCAGGCAGAGCACCGCCCTTTGTGCAACCGGCAGGCGCCATCTTAACAATGATTCAGCATTTCAGGCATTTTCTTTTGGAGTCTAGAATACCCTACAATATGTACTTAAAAGGTTGTTAGGACTAAATAAAAATAATGTGTATAAGGTACTTAACACAGTCTGATTACTAAGAAGCATTCACTCAATAAATGGAAACAATAATTATCATTATGTTTTTGTTTTACAGCTTTGCAATGTTGTAAATAATGTAGATAGAAACATCTCATGAATCTTTTGTGTATCTGAAATTATTTCTTCAGGTTAAAGTCCTAGAGATGAGATTATGTAATGGCCTTTATTATATTCAGGTACTTGCCCTCTGTACCCATTTTGTTGAGAGTTTTTATCATGAATGAATGTTGAATTTTGTTGAATGCTTTTTCAGCATCTATGGAGATAATCATGTGGTTTTTGTCCTTCTTTCTGTTGATGTGGTGGATGATGTTGATGGATTTTTGAATATTGTACCATCCTTGCATCCCTGGAATAAATACTACTTGATCATGGTGGATGATCTTTTTGATGTATTTTTGAATTTGGTTTGCTAATACTTTGTTGAGTATTTTTGCATCTAAGTTCATCAGGGATATTTGTCTGTAATTTTATTTTTTGGTGGTGTCTTTTCCTGGTTTTGGTATTACAGTGATGCTGGCCTTGTAGAATGAGTTTGGGAGTATTCCCTCCTCTTCCACTTTTTGAAAGACTTTAAGGAGAATGGGTATTAGGTTTTCAGTAAATGTTTGATAAAATTCAGCGGTGAAGCCATGTGGTCCAGGGATTTTTTTTTTTCTTAGGTAGTTTTTTGAATACTGATTCAATTTCCTTGCTAGTAATTGGTGTGTTTAGGTATTCTGTTTCTTCCTTGGTAAGTCTTGGAAGGTGGTATTTTTCTAGAAAGTTGTCCATTTCTTCTAGGTTATCCAGTTTGTTAGCATATAATTTCTCATAGTGTTCTGTAATAATTCTTTGTATTTTTGTGGTGTCTGTATTGATTTTTCCTTTCTCATTTCTGACTCTGTTTATGTGTGTAGACTATCTTTTTTTCTTGATAAGTCTGGCTAGGGGCTTATCAATTTTGTTTATTTTCTCAAAGAACCAGCTCCTGCTTTCATTGATTCTTTCTATTGTTTTATTCTTCTCGATTTTATTTATTTCTGCTCTAATCTTTGTTATTTCCTCCTACTGATTTTGGGCCTCATTTGTTCTTCTTTTTCTAGTTTCATTAATTGTGAGTTTAGACTGTTCACATGGGATTGGTTTTCTTTCCCGAGGTGTGCCTGTATTGCAATATATTTCTCTCTTAGCACAGCCTTCATTGTGTCCCCCAGATTTTGTGGTGTTGAATTACTGCTTTCATTTGTCTCCCTATATTGCTTGCTCTCTGTTTGTATTTGGTCATTGATCCATTGGATATTTAGGAGCATGTTGTTAAGCCTCCATGTGTTTGTACGATTTTTTGTTTTCTTAGCGTAATTTATTTCTAATTTCATACCTTTGTGTCTTGAGAAGCTGGTTGGTACAATTTTAATCTTTCTGAATATACAAAGCTATAGTATATGATCTATTCTTGAAAATGTTCCATGTGCACTTGAGAAGAATGTGTATTCTGCTACTTTTGGGTGTAGAGTTCTGTAGATGTCTGTTAGGTCCATCTGTTCTAATGTGTTGTTCAGTGCCTCTGTCTGGTTGATCTGTTCTAATGTGTTGTTCATTTTCTGTGTGGCTGATCTGTCCTTCAGAGTGAGTGGAGGTTGAAGTCTCCTAGAATGAATGTATTGCATTCTATTTCCCCTTTTAATTCTGTTAGTATTTGTTTCACATATGTCGGTGCTCCTGTGTTGGGTGCATAGATATTTATAATGGTTATAACCTCTTGTTGGCTTGACCCCTTTATCATTATGTAATGTCCTTCTTTGTCTCTTGTGACTTTCTTTGTTTTGAAGTCTATTTTGTCTGGTACAAGTACTGCAACTTCTGCTGTTTTCTCCCTATTAGTTGCATGAAATATCTTTTTCCATCCCTTCACTTTTAGTCTGTGTATGTCTTTGGGTTTGAAGTGAGTCTCTTGTAGGCAGCATATAGATGGGTCTTGTTTTTTTTATCCATTGAGGGATTCTATGTCTTTTGATTGGTGCATTCAGACCATTTACATTTAGGGTTTTTATCGATAGGTATATACTTATTGCCATTACAGGCTTTAATTTGTGGTTACCAAAAAGGTTCAAGGTTAACTTCCTTACTATCTAAGAGTCTAACTTAACTCATTTAGTATGCTATTACAAACACAATCTAAAGGTTCTTTTTTTATTGTCCTTTTTCTTCCTCCTCCATTCTTTATATATTAGGTATCATATTCTGTACTCTTTGTCTATCCCTTGATTGACTTTGGGGGTAGTTGATTTAATTTTGCATTTGCTTAGTAATTAATTGTTTTACTTTGCTGTGGTTTATTTCCCCTGGTGACAGCTATTTAGCCTTAGGAATACTTCCATCTATAGCAGTCCCTTCAAAATGCACCGTGGAGATGGTTTGTGGGAGGTAAATTCTCTCAGCTTTTGCTTATCTGAAAATTGTTTAATCCCTCCTTCAAATTTAAATGATAACCTTGCTGGGTAGAGTATTCTTTGTTCAGGCCCTTCTGTTTCATTGCATTAAACACATCATACCACTCCTTTCTCTTACTACTTTATTTGTTTTGAAATTAATTTGTCTGATACAAGTACTGCTTTTTTCTCTGTATTGTTTTCATGAAATATCTTTTTCCATCCATTCACTTTTAGTCTGTGCATGTCTTTGGGTCTGAAATGCGTCTCCTATAGGCAGTATATAAATGGTTCTTGTTTCTTTATCCATTCTGCCACTCTGTGTCTTTTGTTTGGTGCATTCAGTCCATTTACATTTTACACAATTATTGATGGGTATGTACTTATTATCATTTTATTAATTGTTTTCTGGTTGTACTTATAGTTCCTCTCTGTTGCTTTCTTCCTCATGTATACTCTATTCTTGTTATTTGTTGGTTTTCTTTAGTGTTGTGATTGGATCCCTCTTTTTTAACATTTTTGTGTATCTCTTACAAGATTTAGGTTTGTTGTTACCATAAGGTTCAAAGATTGCTTCCTGACTATGTAACAGCCTATATTAAGTTGATGGTTGCTTTATTTCTAATGGAGTCTAAAAATATTTATTTTTTATTCTTCTTCTGCTTCCATACTTTATGTATTAGATTTCATAATCTGCATTTTTATGTATCCCTTGACTGATTTTGTGTATAGTTGGTTTCACTAGTTATGTTTTGTTTTAATTTTGTACTTGCATGATAAGTACTTGGTTTGCTACCTTTACTGTGGGTTTATTTTCATTAGTGGAAACTATTTAGCCTTAGAACAAGTCCATCTGTAGCAGTCCCCTGAACATATCCTGTAATGCTGATTTACTGTTTATTAATTCCCTGAGCCTTTGTTTATCTGGGAATTGTTTAACCTCTGCTTCAAATTTGAATGATAATCTTTCTGAGTAGAGGATTCTTGGTTGATGGTTTTTCTGTTTCAGTACATTAAATATTTCATGCCACTCCCTTCTCCCTGTAAGGTTCCTGCTGAGAAGTCTGCTGATAGCCTGGTGGGGTTTCCCTTATAAGTAATCTTTTCTCTCTCTCTAGTTGCTTTCAATATTCTCTCCTTATTTGTAATTTTTGTCATTTTAATTACTATATGTCTTGGTTTGTCTTCCTGGGGTTTGTTTTTTAGGGACTCTCTATGCTTCCATGACCTTAGTGTCTATTTTCTTCCCCAAATTGGGGATGTTTTCAACAATTATTTCCTCAAAGAGACTTTCTATCCATTTGTTTCTCTCTTCTCCTCTGGTATCCCTGTTATGCAAATATTGTTTCATTTGGATTGGTCACACAGTTCTCTTATCATCCTTTCATTCCTAGAAATTATTTTTTCTGTGTGTTCCTCAGATCCGTTGTGTACCTGTTTTCTAATTTCCATCTCACTGACTGTCTGCTCTCCTTGCAGCAGTGTGTTACTCATTCTCTTCCTTGTGTGTTGAATTTGAGTTACTGTAGTCTTCAACTCTTGAGTTGTACTTTTTCAGCTTTTGTGTCTCTTTTTTTAAGTCTTCCCTGAGATCTTCAGTACATTTCTGTAGATCCTTGAGCCTATTGATGACTTTTACTTCGAAATCTTTATCAAGAAGATTGGTGATCTCCATTTTGTTTAGGCCTCTTTCTGGTGTCTTATCCTGTAGTTTTGTTTGGATCAAATTCCTCTGCGTCTTCATTTTGTCAGGGTTTCTGTGTTTCTTCCTTTGTGTTAGATGGGTCTATTATGCTTCCTGGTCTAGAGAGTAATGACTATGAAAAAGTTGTCCTGTGGTGCCCAGAAGCTCAAAACACTTTACTGTATAGTGCCTGGTTCTCTTTTGTGGTGGAGCCCAAGTTGCTGTTGGTGGGCAATGAGTGGGGCTGGCTGCCTTTCTGTGTGCTCACAGTGGTCTCAGTCTGTGGCAGCTGTCAGTTTGCTTCAGCAAGCCTTTGTGTTCTGAACAGTGGCTTCTGGGATTTTTGTGGGTGGGGCTGCCATCTGCTTGCCTTGCAGCGATGGCAGGGATGCCCTGTTTTGAGGGTGGGGCTGTTGCCTGGCTCTGTGGCAGGGCTGGATGCCAGAAGTTGTGCTGGTAGGGCACTCTGCAGCAGTAAGTAGTGTGCTACCCCCTGGTGGTTGTGAGATGTGCAGCACTGGGCTCAGTGGCCTGTGGGAAGGAAAGAGCTCTGGGAGTTGGCTGCTGCCTACTTTGTGTGAGACAGGGCTGAGCAAGCTGGGATACCCTCCCTCTGTCTCCTGGGCAGCAAAGTCTGATGTTGCTGGGCCAAAGGGCTGATGTGCCTGTGATGCACAGGGAAGTGCCTGGGGCTGAGTTGCCAGCGAGGAGGATGGAGCATCTGGAGCTATTCAAGAGTGCCTAAACTATTGGGCTGAGGGAGGGCTGGGGTGGTATGTCCACCTGTACTTTCTCCTATGGGGAGAACCCTGTGCAACCCTCACCCCTCTGGGCAGACCTTCCAGATCTTGGCATGTCTTTCAAACTGCTGCCTCTGTTTTGGGTCTCAGTGGGATGGGTGGAGCGTGCCTGTCCTCCATAAGTGGCTGGAGTCTCAGCCTCCTAGAATGTTCTAACTGTCCCTGGTGTCTAACCTTTCTAATCACGAGAACCCGGTGCAATGTGGACTTGTGCTCCCAGAACAAATCTCACGGGCCAGGTATGCATAGTTCCTGGGCTCCTATCTCCCCACCCTGCTCTGTTCTTCTTCCTCCCACCTGTGGGCTGGGATGGGGGTAGGGCTTGGTTCCCGTTGGATCGCATCTTTGCCACTTTACCCATTTCTATGTGGTCTTCTCCAAGCATAGGGGTGGTCTGTTCTGCAGTCTTCAGGTCATTTTCAGGGTTAGTTGTATTTGTTGTGATTGCTTCGTTGGTGTGTGTGTGGGAGGAGGTTTCCACCTTGCCTTCCTTCTCTGCCATCTTTTTCTCTGGATCTCCTAGCTTTGTGTATTTAAAAAAAAATCATATTGAAACAGCCTCATATGTTTATTTGTTCAGTCGTTCATTCAACATTATCTTTATTGAGCATGTGTTGCATATCAGACGTAAATGCTGAGCATATGTACCTCTGATCAAAAGCAGATGAGAACGCCTGCCTTCATGGAGATTATGCTGTGCTGTGGCCATACGTTCCACTGACAAGCCACTTTATCTTTGCAGCAATGATGATGACCTTGTTTTTTCACAATGTTCCATGTAGGACAGTATCAAGTGAGAAGCTCATTTCCAACCATAAGCCCTGTTTTGCCAATGGGTACCCATTAGCTTTCATCCTTGACTTGAAAAATTGTACTGCTCTGTATGTTTTTACGTTTGTTTTGGTATAACTTATCTTGGAAAGAAGAGTTACCAGTCTGGTTTTGAAATTATAGCAGCCATTTATTAACACTGGTAATTGCATGATTTGGCAGCTGTATTTAATAATTTTTTAGTGGTGTTCATAGGCATAACTTTTCTCCTCTTTTTTAAGGTCTGCCGGGGTATAGCTGGTTAGATGTGCTGTGCTACAGGTGTGTTTATTTTATCATGAGGGAACATAGGATGGTCTTATGGAACTTATCAGTGGTCTTTGGTATAACCTACAGGAGAATAAATAATTCTAAGGAAAATATTTCAAATAATCTTAACTTGTGAATAATGGTGTTTTCTTCCTGACCCATCCACAAATCATACCAAGTTTTAAAAAGAATTGAAAGTAGATGCTATTTTGTCATTTAAGATTTCTATAAGCATCTGGTAGGATAGAAGTTAATCCCAAGCCCTAAACTTTTGAATCTACCTGAAAAAAAGTATTCAGGAGTGAAAATTTATGTGTTTACATGGAATTATAATCTTTAAATACCGTTGCTTGTAAATTATTTTCTTATAGGATGAGTACATTTTTTGTGGTTATCAAGCAATACTTCCAGGTTTACTTTGTGTGATTTATATTATTAAAGTCTTTTTTGCTTTCTTCCTGATGAAAACTTGCTGAGCAGCAGTGACATAAGATGACATGGGGACATTCAGTATTAATTCAAATGGTCAGCAGACTTGAAATAACTACCAGCTTAGATGTTTAGCCATTTTCATTCACCTTAGCTTCTTAGCTGTGAAAATCCTAATAGACAAATAAAAATTTTACTTTAGGAAATATATGAAATAGGGGATAGAGTGGGGGTGTCATGGTGGTTGGAAAAAAAGTTTAAACCATTATCATATGATGCTGGGTACATTAGAGAATTTCTATAGAACAGAGAAGGAATTAAGGAAAATACCTATTAAGTGATAAAGTCTTAGCCTGAAGAAAAATAAGTTATGAAGTGATTGTGGACATGCAATGTGATTGTGTATCCTTTGGCAGAAATGATATGACATACTTTCTTGAATAAATTCCTATTATTCCCTTCAGAGGAGTAGAAACAGGCCTTTATTCTGGGCACAGAGAGCAGCAGGGCATAACTGATTGGGTATTGCCAAGACCGAAGCCATCAGTGTTGAAAGGGTCGGAGAGAGAGAGATGTCTGAGGCCCGAGCAGATAGAGAATCAAAAGGTCTGGTGTTTGTGGATATGGAAGCCTTAAGATGTCATAGATCAGAGCTTGCTGTGGATCCAAGATGGGCTTGGGAAGATTATGGGTCTCCAGCAAAAAGATGGCAGTAGCAATACCTTTGTGACCCACACTGAGAACTTAGACCTTGGTTGTAGAAATTGTCAGACTACTGAGGAATACAGGGGACAGTAGTCAGGGCAAGCAGCAGGTGTTAAAGGGATTTAATATCAGCATGGCTGTGGGTCAGTGTGGTATCAGTGCATTGATCAGGCATTAAAATGAAGACTGGGCCTGGGTCAGAGAAGATCCAGGCAGTAGCCTTTTCTGCTCTGAATGGTTCTTTGGGAGAGGAGCTGACCTAAAGTTCTAAGATGACTGTGGGCACTGGACAGCACTGAGCCTTAAACAAAACTCTAAAGTAATGATGTTCTGAATCCCAGTATTTGGCACTTTACCAAATAAAGCATTATACCATTCAGAATAATGCCAAGGTCAAGATGAAGGACATGGACAAAGTCTAAAAGCTAACAATAAATAGTTAATATTCAGCACACACTGTATCAGGCACTTTACATGTATTGTTTCATTTAATCCTCTCAGAAACTCATTTAGGGAGATAGAGGTGGGCTTGCAGAGATTCTGCTTGAGCAGTAAGGTAATAGGAAGGACCCAGTCTGACATGTTGGGGTTGGGATCGTAGTATTCTCCCAGTGCTGACAGGTCTGGGTCCTGACGTGTATCGTTAGCCCTCCTCATTGTCTTACGGCCCATGACCATTTGCTCTTACTGGTATATTTAACACATGCCGCCGGTCATGTGCATTTGTTATGGCTTATGTTTCTAATGCCCTTCCAGAGCATCTTCCCAGGTCACTCTCTGGCTTGTTCCTTCTCTGACTTTCTATAGCTTTTACTTATTGTCTACTCACATTTGGTCAGTTGATAATATTCTTTCTTCCTTTTTATATTTGTTTTTAAATTGTTTAATATGTGTTAATTTTGCCTCATCACCAAGCATCTTAAAGTCTGTATTGCTTTTGTATCTTCCCCAGAGCATCATTGTAAATCATTCAATAAATTCATATAATATATTCTATAACATCTTTTCTGCTTTGATTTTAATCACATTGTAATCAACTGTGAAAGAGTTTTTTTTTAAGTATATTTGATGATGTGTGAAATGTCACTTTTTTAAAAATTTTCACAGGGCAGACTCAGAAAATGAATCTTTTCCAGGCAGTAACGAGTGCATTGGATAACTCATTGGCCAAAGACCCTACTGCAGGTAAACTTCCTTTGTGCTTGACTGTGTAGCTCTACAAATTTGGAATTAAAGATTTGCTGGAAATATGTGTCTAGAGCTCAGTGGTTAACATTACATCTACCTGAAGTTTTTTTAAAGACCTTATCAAATGCTTAAGGTTAAATAATCAAATTATTATATTAACACATTTTTTTATCCACTAATTATGAATTTGTTCTCATGTTTAATATCAAGTTAACTTTCTCCCATAGTATGTCTGGTCCTGATATGATATTAATACCTTTTGGATTAATATTTTACTGTGTACTCTTGTTTCTCTAGCATATAGGAAAAAAGTACTGCTTTGTACAGATATCCATTTGTAAAATAAAGACTTGACTAGTGCTTTCCTTTGAGATACATTGTCATTCAACCTGTAAGAATTTTTGTAAATAATTTAAATACTTATAAATGACCTTATAAGTAACTTAATCTTATCAAATTAAATTATTGACATATAAACAGTTGTCCTGCTGTATATTTTATAAATTTGGTTGGCTTTACTTCATATATATTTATATTTTGTATACCTTGGGATTCTACTTGAGAATCCCTAGGTTTAAGTCAAGTAAAAAGCAGGTTATTTTTTAAGAAGAAGTGGGAGCTAGACTAGCGAATGATTAGACCTTGCTTAGTTTTGAATGCTAACTGAAAATGATTGAACCAGATGAGTAAATAAGGGTGAGTTATTTTTCTTGAGATATGCAGAGGTACATTATTGGGACTAGAATTCAGCTCTGTGAATACCCGTTGTGTTTTTCTCTTTGCCTTACTATGAAGCTTCTCTGAATTTCCACCTGCACTATTCTTTGCTTTGCTCACTATGTCCCACAATGCTTGGCTCCTTTCTATTTCACACAATCTAAGTCATTTCCCCATTTGTGACTGTTCTCTCAGCTTGGAAAACCACTGGCCAGGGGCTCCGAAGTGTGAGTCATGGTTCTGCCTCTTGCTTTCTGACTTGTCAGGTTACTTTAGTACTTCTCTGGCTTCATTTTCTTCATGGATAAAATAAGATGATGCTCTAGATCAGTGGTTCTTTCTTAACTGGGGTGATTTTAATCCCTTTTCCTCTCCTTACATTTAAAATGCCTGGAGACACTTTTGGCTGTTGTAGCTGTGTGTGTGTGGAGCAAGTCTCATCCACTGGGTAGAGACCAGGGATGGGGCTGTATATCTACAATGCACAGGACAGGCTGCTGCAAACAAAAGGGTTATCTGGTTCAAAATGTCAGCAATGTCAAAATTGAGAAACCTAGATTTGGACCTAGTTATTTCTGTTTTCTGATTTAAAATGCAAATATTAAAGTACTTATTTCTCTTTGTTGGTATCATGTAGGAATTATTAAATAAAACGTCTTCCTTTAACATTGATTTTCAGTAATATTTGGTGAAGATGTTGCCTTTGGTGGAGTCTTTAGATGTACTGTTGGCTTGCGAGACAAATATGGTAAGTTAGTATCTTCATATGAACAGTATTCCTGTAAAACTTTTACTTAAAGTTATCTCAAAAATGCAAAATATGCCTGCTAAATTGTCTGCCATATCCTTATTGTATGGATGGGTTCCTTTTCATTTCCATAGCCCTCCTGAGAATCCTTCAGCCTAGATATCTCCAAATGTGTTCTAGCTGTAACATCCCTCTGATATTGTTCATATTATACACATAGATTCTAATATATATTATTTACCATGTCATTCATATGTCCAGGAAACTTTGATCTCTAATTGCTGCCTATATTAGTTAACTTCATTTCTAGTGCCTCCAGTTCAAGATTCTGCCCTATGGGTCTCCATTAATAGATTTCATCTTTTATTACCTGCATTAGTCAGGGTTCTCCAAAGAAATAGAAGCATTAGGATATATCTATATATCTGTGTCTATGTGTGTGTATATATATATATTATTTATATGCATCTATATCTTTGTGTGTGTGCATATCTATAATCTGTATCTATGTCTATACATGTATCTATGTGTATGTATGTATCTATGAAAGAAAGAGAGAGAGAGAGAGATTTATTTTTTAAGGAATTGGCTCACATGGTCATGGGGGCTGGCAGATCAGAAATTTACAGGACAAGCCAGCAGGCTGGAGACCCAGGAATGGGGTCTTGCCTGAAGGTTTCAGCTCTGGGCAAGGTCACTGTGGATTCAGTGAGACCTAGAAATGACAGTGGAACATTCTTGGGGTAAAAGGGTTTACACCCGGCTTTATTGTACTGGTGTAGGTTAAACACTAGGATCATGTCTGCATCCAGCAGCCTGCAGGTCCATAATTCTCCGTCTGCCTCCTGCCAAAGCACTGGGTGGAGCTCTTTATATAGTGACTCAGTCAATATTAGCTTATTGCCTATGGGTGTGGAAGCATTAGCTTAGCAGTGGGCCAATTACATCAACTAGTTTTGGGTCAGGTGAGGATCCTGGCCATAGGAACTTCCAGTTTCCCCACAGAGGGTTTCTACATTGCAGTCTTTCAGCTGAATTTCTTCTTACTTGGGAAACTTGTTTCTTCTAAGGTCTTCCAGGGATTGGATGAGGCCTACCCACATAATGAAGTGTAATTTCCTTTACTTAAAAGTCTACTGATTTAAATACTGTTATGGGTGACTTTGAGGTGCTTTTGACCTTTTATTTCTTCTCTCAGTCTTATATAATCTGGAAGTCCACAGAGCAGTTAAGTTTAGGGTCAGTAGTTGATATCTGTTTTTCTTCTTACCTTTACAACTGCCCTGTAAAGCTCGTGTATGTGCAGAGTAAGTAGAGATTGTCTTTAATATCTATTTCTTTCTAATTGTTTCCTTCTTGTCCCACTCCTCTCTGAGGCTATGTTATACTTGAGTCCAAGAAATCATAGCATGTTGCATCTCACAGTAACTTCCAGATAGTTGTTTTTTCTTCCCTTTACTACAGGTTGATTTTCTGGGTCCTGTGCCTCTGCTTTTTCACAGTTGCCTATTTCTAACAGTTTAGAATTTGAGATAGTTTGTTCAGTATCACCTATCTCAAACTGTCAGTTTCAGCTAATTCAGACTCCCTTCAGATCTTTAAAAAAATTGAAAACCTTTTAATACACTTGATTTCAGAAGTAATTGTGGATAAAGTGAAAGTCCCTGTGGCCAGCATTCTCACCTGGCCCTGGTCAGCTAGCTCACTACATGGGCAATACGTTGCTATTGACTCTCTAGAGAGCTCCACCCAGTGCTCTGGGTGACATGGTGGCCTGGCTGCATGGCTGTAAGGCTGCAGGAGAGCAGAGACTGGAGTGGTGGCAGTGCTGAGGACAGAGACTGAGATGTCTGTGTGGGCTGAGAGGCCCAGAAAGAGACTGGCTTGCTGCATGCAGGCTCACTCTGAGTGGATGGGATTCTAGTGATTGACCTGCCACTGTGGGAATGAAGTTGGGTATAAACCCTTTCACCTCAAGAACGTTCCATTGTCATTTCTTTGGTCTCATTGAATCCATAGTGAACTTGCCTGGGGCTGAAACCCATTGGCAAGACAGTAATGCATAAGTATTGTAGAACATTTGGAAATACACACAAAGGAGAAAATAAAAATTCCCCATCCTTCCAGAAATAACCTAGAGAAAATCACTGTGCATATCTTGATGTATACACTTCTAGACTGCGTTTGGATGTGTTTGTATATATTAACTAATATTTAAAACAGAATTATACTTTTGTTTTTTTCCTTAGTATTTTCATCTCTGCTTACATTGCCCATCTGTTCCTGCATGCTGTTTGCTTTTTCCATTAGTGCTCTTAGCATATAAAACCATAGGTGTTTTAAATTCCTGGTTTCATAATTTCAGCATCCTTGCCATGTCTAGCTCTGATGCTTGCTGTGTCTTCTCAATTTGTGCATTTTACCTTTTGGTGTGCCTTGTTATTTTCTCTTGATAGCTAGACATGATGTACTGGGAACAGGAACTGCTGTAATCAGGCCTTTAGAACGTGGTGGTGAAAAGAGGTGGGAGGAGAAGCATTTATCATCCTTTGAGGTCTCAGTCTTTCAGTGAGCCTGTCCCTCTGGACTGTGAACTTCACAAGTGTTTTAAGTTCTTTCTTCCTCCTCAGGTAGGAAAGGATTGCTAGAGTGTGCTGGAGTTGGGGGTTTACCTTCCCCTAAGCTGATTGGGCTCTGATAATACCCAGCAGGTCAGGCCCTGGTTAAGTAGTTTCACCTGAGGTCAGGCCTTCTTAAAAGGAAGTGCTCTGGTGCATTTCACACTGGTTTCTTGCACACTTTGCCTGTTGGAAGCAGGAGGGGAATCTTCGTAACAAAAATTATAATAATCCTCAAGCCAGAGGAAGTTCCCAATCCACAAGACTTCAGGGGCAGCCAAGCGGGGATTAAAGATGGCGGCATGAGAGGTGAGACAGAGGCTTCCTCCTAAAACCGCATATAATATGAAAATATAACTAATACAACTACTCTTGAAAGAGCAACAACAAACTGCATACACCTGGAGACAAGAGCAGCCCTCATGGAAAAGGGTAACGTACTAAAGCTGTGGTCTTGCAGGATCCAAGCCCTTCCCTTACCCCAGCTCACCGGCAGGAGAAAGAGGAATGGAGCAGGGAGGGAGTGGAGATCTGGGACTGCTGAATACCTAATTCTGGAGATCTGCTCTGGGAGCACAAACCTACATTTCATGGTGCTTGCATGATACTCTTGTAATTAGGGGGCTGGAAAGCTAAGACAGGCAGAATTCCTGGAGAGACTAAGATTCCAGCTGCTTGTGGATAGCAGGGATCCATATCCAGCTGCTCTGGGACAAAAGAAAGGTGGGCAGTCTGAGAGACTTCCTAACAAAGAAGCCCTTAGCAAGAGGGCTGCTAAAGGGGGCAAGGATTGCACAGAGCTTACTGCTCAGGAGAAAGGACACGTAGACAAAATTGTCTGGTTGCACTCTGCCCAGCAGGTTGGGAGCTTTCACTATCTTCAGGTGCTTCAGCTCCCTGGCTGCCTACACAGCTCCAAGAACCCCTTCTGTGACAGGCAGACTAGTGCACCTTTCTCTTGGCCAGCCCCACCGGTCTTGCAAACTGGGAAACCCTACCCTGGCGTTAGGCCAGCCAGAGGGAAGATCTGTCTACAGCAACTAAAAACACAAAGCACAGAGGCTTATACCTGTGTGCTCGGCCCACTGGTTTAGGCAGTGGAGACAGGCATATCAGCCAGGAACCAGGAAACAGATCTTTCCTCCCCTGAGGCACCAATACCACTCCAGTGTAATCCCTGACATTGCTTCAGGGACTGAGCAGCTCCAGAGAGTAGAGCTTCTGGGTACAAGAGGGCTCCATACACAAATATGAAATGCCAAAGGAACCTGGTCCAGAGTAAAATTATTAATACAACTCTTGAGAAAGATTTTAATGATATCGACCTCATGACTCTCCCTGAAAGGGATCCAAAATAAAAGTAATTAAAATGCTCATGGAGGTACAGAAAGATATTCAAGAACTCAGGAATGAATTACGGTCAGAGATCCAATCATTGAAGAGCACATGGACAGTATTAAAAGCAGATTGGATACAGTGGAGGAGATGATAAATGAAATAGAAACTAGAGAAGAGGAATACAAAGAAGCTGAAGCACAGAGAGAAAAAAAGATCTCTAAGAATGAAAATATTGAGAGAACTGTGTGACCAATCCAAACGGAACAATATTTGCATTATAGAGGTACCAGAAGAAGAAGAGAGAGAAAAAGGGACAGAAAGTGTCTTTCAGGAGGTGATTGCTGAAGACGTTCCCAACCTGGGGAAGGAGATAGTCTCTCAGGCCATGGAGGTGTGCAGATCTCACAACACAAGGGACCCAAGGAAGACAACATCAAGACATACAGTAATTAAAATGGCAAAGATCAAGGATAAGGACAGACTATTAAAAGCAGCCAGAGAGAGAAATAAGATCACATACAAAGGAAAACCCATCAGGCTATCATTAGACTTCTCAGCAGAAACCTTACAGGCCAGAAGGGAGTGGCATGATGTATTTAATGCAATGAAGCAGAAGGGCCTTGAACCAAGATTACTTTATCCACAAGATTATCATTTAAATTTGAAGGAGGGATTAAACAATTTCCAGATAAGCAAAAGCTGAGAGAATTTACCTCCCACAATCCATCTCTACAGTGTATTTTGGAAGGACTGCTATAGATGGAAGTGTTTGTACTGTTTAATAGCTGTCACCAGAAGTAATAAAACCACAAACCACAGTAAAGAAAATTGAACAGCTAATTACTAAGAAAATGCAAAATTAAATTAACTATCCCCAAAGTCAATCAATGGATAGACAAACAGTACAGAATATGATACCTAATATATAAAGAATGGAGGAGGAAGAAAAAGGAGGAGGGAACCCCCCCCAAAAGAACCTTTAGATTGTGTTTGTAATAGCATACTAAGTGATTTGTTAGACTCTTAGATAGTAGGGAAGATAACCTTGAACCTTTGGTAACCACGAATCTGAAGCCTGAAATGCCAATAAGTACATACCTATCCATAATCACCCTAAATGTAAATGGACTGAATGCACCAGTCAAAAGACTTAGAGTCACCGAATGGATAAAAAAACAAGACCCATCTATATGCTGCCTTCAAGGGACTCACTTTAAACCCAAAAACATACATAGACTAAAAGTGAAAGGATGGAGAAAGTCATTTCATGCAACTAATAGGGAGAAAAAAGCAGAAGTTGCAGTACTTATATCAGACAAAATAGACTTCAAAACAAAGAAAGTCACAAGAGACAAAGAAGGACATTACATAATGATAAAAGGGTCAATCCAACAAGAAGATATAACCATTATAGATATCTATGCACCCAACACAGGAGTTCCTACATATGTGAAACAAATACTAACAGAATTAAAAGGGGAAATAGAATGCAATGCATTCATTCTAGGAGACTTCAACACACCACTCACTCTGTAGGACAGATCGACCAGACAGAAAATAAGGTGACAGAGGCACTGAACAACACATTACAACAAATGGACCTAACAGACATCTACAGAACTCTACACCCAAAAGCAGCAGAATACACATTCTTCTCAAGTACACACTGAACATTTTCAAGAATAGATCATATATTAGGCCACAAAAAGGGCCTCAGTAAATTCAAAAAGACTGAAATTGTACCAACCAGCTTCTCAGACCACAAAGGAATGAAACTAGAAATGAATTATGCAAAGAAAATGAAAAATTCCACAAACACATGGAGGCTTAATAAAATGCTCCTAAATAATCAATGGATCAATGATCAAATAAAAACAGATCAAGCAATATATGGAGACAAATGACAACAATAATTCAACACCAGAAAATCTGTGGGACGCAGCGAATGCCATGCTAAGAGGAAAGTATATTGCAATACAGGCCTTCCTCAGTGAAGAAGAACATTCCCATATGAGCAGTCTAAACTCACAATGAATGAAACTAGGAAAAGAAGAACAAATGAGACCCAAAGTCAGTAGAAGGAGGGACATAATAAAGATTAGAGCATAAATAAATAAAATCGAGAATAATAATACAATAGAAAGGATCAACGAAAGCAAGAGCTGGTTCTTCAAGAAAATAAACAAAATAGATAAACCTCTAGCCAGACTTATCAAGAAAAAAAGAGAATCTACTCACATAAACAGAATCAGAAATGAGAAAGGAAAAATCACTACGGACAGCACAGAAATACAAAGAACTATTAGAGAATACTATGAAAAATTATATGCTAACAAACTGAATAACCTAGAAGAAATGGACAACTTTCTAGAAAAATTCAACCCTCCAAGGCTGACCCAGAAAGAAATAGAAAACCTCAATAGATCAATTACCAGCAATGAAATTGAACTGGTAATCAAAAACCTACCTAAGAACAAAACGCCTGGACCAGATGGCTTCACCACTGAATTTTATCAAACATTTAGTGAAGACCTAATACCCATCCTTCTTAAAGTTTTCCAAGGAGTAGAAGAGGGAATACTTCCAAACTCATTCTATGAGGCCAGCATCACTCTAATATCAAAACCGGGCAAAGACAGCACAAAAAAAGAAAACTACAGACCAATATCCCTGATGAACAGAGACGCAAAAATACTCAACAAAATATTTACAAACTGAATTCAAAAGTACATCAAAACAATTAACCATCATGATCAAGAAGGATTTATTCCAGAGATATAAGGATGGTTCAAAATTCGAAAATCCATCATCATTCACCACATCAACAAAAAGGAGAAAAACCACATGGTCATCTCCTTAGATGCTGAAAAATCATTTGACAAAATTCAACATACATTCATGATACAAACTCTCAACAAAATGGGTATAGAGGGCAAGTACCTCAACATAATAAAGGCCGTATATGACAAACCCACGGCCGACATTATACTTAACCACGAGAAGCTGAAAGCTTTTCCTTTAAGATCGGGAACAAGACAAGGACCCCACTCTCCCCACTTCTATTCAACATAGTTCTGGGGGTCCGAGCCACGGCAATCAGAAAACACAAAGAAATAGAAGGCATCCAGATTGGCAAGGAAGAAGTTAAACTGGCCCTGTTTGTAGATGACATGATATTGTACATAAAAAACCCTAAAGAATTTAGTCCAAAACTCCTGGATCTAATATCTGAATGCAGCAAAGTTGGGGGATACAAAATTAATGCGCAGAAATCTATGGCATTCCTATACACTAACAATGACCTACCAGAGAGAGAAATCAGGAAAACAATTCCATTCAAAGTTGCATCAAAAAGAATAAAATACCTAGGAATAAACCTAACCAAGGAAGTGAAAGACCTATACTCTGAAAACTGCAAGACAATCGAGAGAAATTAAAGAAGATACCAATAAATGGAAACACATCCCGTGCTCACGGAGAGGAAGAAGTAATATTGTCAAAAAGGTCATCCTGCCTCCAGCAATCTACAGATTCAATGCAATTCCTATCAAAATACCAACAGCATTTTTCAACGAATCATTCTACAATTCATATGGAACCACAAAAGACCCTGAATAGCCAAAACAATCCTGAGAAGGAAGAGTTTAAAGCTGGGGGGATATCCTCCCCAACTTCAAGCTTTACCACAAAGCCACAGTACGCAAGACAATTTGATACTGGCACAAGAACACACCCATAGACCAATGGAACAGACTAGAGAGCCCTGATATAAACCCAACCATATATGGTCAATTAATATATGATAAAGGAGCCATGGACATACAATGGGGAAATTACCGCCTCTTCAACAGCTGGTGTTGGAAAAACTGGACAGCTACATGCAAGAGAATGAAACTGGATTATTGTTTAACCCCATACACAAAGTAAATTCGAAGTGGATGAAGGACCTGAATGTAAGTCATGAAACCATAAAACTCTTAGAAGACAACATAGGCAAAAATCTCCTGAATATAAGCATGAACGACTTCCTGAATGCATCTCCTCAAACTGGGAAACAAAAACAAAAATGAACTCATGGGACTACATCAAACTAAAAAGTTTCTGTACAGCAAAGGACACCATCAACAGAACGAAAAGATATCCAACAGTATGGGAGAATATATTTGTAAATGACATATCTGACAAGGGGTTAACATCCAAAATATATAAAGAACTTATACGCCTGTACACCCAAAAAGCAAATAACCCGATAAAAAAATGGGCAGATGTATGAAGAGAGAGTTCTCCAAAGAAGAAATTCAGATGGCCAACAGGCACATGAAAAGATGCTCAACATCACTAATTATCAGGGAAATGCAAATTGAAACCACAATGAGATATCACCTCACACCAGTAAGGATGGCCAACATCCAAAACACAAACAACAACAAATGTTGGCGAGGATGTGGTT
>JAQQAC010021848.1:392518-435652 GCA_029783875.1 Phataginus tricuspis
GTGGGAGAAGGGGATTGAGGGGTATTATGTTTAGTACACATGGTGGGGGGGATCACGGGGAAGACAGTGTAGCACAGAGAAGGCAAACAGTGAATCTGTGGCATCTTACTACACTGATAGACAGTGACTGAATTGGGGTATGGGGGGGACTTGATAATATGGGTAAATGTAGTAACCACATTGTTTTGTTCATGTGAAACCTCCATAGGAGTGTATATCAATAATACCTTAATAAAAAAACAAAGAAACAAACAAAAACAACAAAAAAAGATTTTAGGGGCTGTAAGACACATGTTTTAATGCCACCAACGTAGGCAAATCCTGTCCATCAGGTAGGATTCATGAAGAGAGTGGTCCTTTGATAGGACTGTAGCAGGAAGAGGGTCCCTTCCAGGTGTAGTATACCATACTTTTACTCCTCTTCCTGTGGGGGTTACTGAAGGGTCTATATATATAGTGCTACTGAACGTGCATGCACTGGCCATAATGATAAAACAAAACTCCCCGGTAAGATGCTCCTACCTCCTGGCTGTTCAGGATAGCCTAGTGTGATCTTTGGCGGCCACTCTGCTGTTATTCCAGGAATACACAGGAGGCCAGCTTCCAGGCCTTGTCCCCAAGGTGCCTGGAGAGCCAGCCATCATTGGTCCATGTGTCGAAAGGTCCAAGGCCACGTCCACTCAATGGAGTCTCTGGTGTTCAATGCAGTTGGTGCTGGTAGCAAGATGTTATTCTGGTGACCCAACCTCGGCTTCAGTGATTCTTCCTTGGTTTGTACTTGCGGTTGTATAGAGGAGGAGCCATATGTGTTAACATGTGTACAGGGCTCAGGGTTCCCTTTCAGGGTCTCTCATTCAAATGCCATAGCACGATCCATAAGAGGACTGACCATCCACACCAACTATTGGTATCTGATTTTAGTCCGGATTTTATCAAGCTGTTGTGCCTCTCTATCATGCCTGTTGTGATAAGATTGTATGGCACATGAAACTTCCATTTGATTCCCAGCTGTCACACCTATTGCAGTGTATGTCCAGTAAAATGGGTGCCCTTATCATTCTCAATTACCTGTGGTCGACCATAGGCTGCAAAGAGATGTTCGAGGCTTCTTTTAGTTGTCTGCTGGTCTGCACAATGGGTAGGAAAGCAACCAGAAGTCCAGTAGCTGTGTCCACACATGTCATGGCATCCTGATATCTTCTGACAGAGGTAGAGGCCCAATATAGTCTATCTGCCCCCTGTCGAGGGGTATAGGCCCCTTAGCTATTGTCCCATGTTGCTGTGGAACTTGGTGTAAATCCCTTTTGGAGTACATGACACACTCCTGCCCGGCTCTACTAACTTCTTCAGAGGTCAAAGGCAAGCCCCACCGACGGGCTACAGCCCACAGTCTTTTGCCCCACATGCAACAAATGCTGAATGTAACCATTGGGCTACATCAGAGGCAGACTTTCCTTCTATCCAACATATCTGGGCCAATTTATCTGCTTCATCATTTCCTGGGGATGTCAGTGGCAAATGACCTGTCACATGGCATACTGTAATTATTATAGTCTGACCACAGGCCCATAAGTCTAGCAACAAATCTTGCCCCCAAAGGGGTCGGTGACCAACGAGCCAGTTGGCATAGCCACAGGGTCAAGGCCTGATAGACAGCCCAGCTGTCAGTGCAGATAACTATAGGGGAGGGCTCCTCGCTGATAACTAGCCTTACAGCCCGCAACTCTGCCCATTGGTTACTCTTCCCCTCCCCATCTTCCATCCATGTTGTCTGTCTTAGGATAGAAAGCTATGGCCCTCCATTTTGGGGGATGCCCATGGCTGGAGCCATCCATGTACTATGCAACTTTGGGTATAGGGGCTCTTCCCTCCTGATAGGGACTCTCTACTATTAAAAATTCTAAAGTAAATTCTTCCTGCTTTTTACTAGTATATGTCACTGGCCTGAAGAATCCTTGGAGTTCTTCCCTCAAGGGGCTACTAGAGAGGGTGCTATACTGCTGTAGGTAAGCACTGCACTTGGCCAGTATGGGTGTTTGTGCCACAACACTCCTTGGCTTTTGGGTCCAGTCTTATACCCACCCCAAGATGGATAGGTAGTTAATTACCTTTATCAGGGCCATTCCAGTGATGGGTTCTGTAGCTAGCAAGGCATGATACACAGCAGCCATTTGTTTCTCTGTCAAAGTGTATCGTACCTCTGCTCCTTTTCAGTTGTGACAAGAATCCAACAGGTTGGTGAGTTCGTTCAAGCCACTGCCAGAGACCCCAGCCATAACCGTCTTCAGTCACATGAACATCCAGCTCACCGGGCCTTGATGGGTGTAACACACTCAAGGCCTGCAATGGCTTGACTGCCCGTTTTGCTGTAGTAAGTGCAGATGCACATGTCTCATCCCAGTCCCTCCTGATGCCGTTTCATACCAACTGGTGTAAGGGCTTCAGAATTTGTGCCAAGTGTAGGATAAATACTCTCCAGTGGCCTAGAAGACCCAGAAACTCCTGTAGCAATGCTACAGTTGTAGGGGTAGGAAAGGCCTAGAATTTATAACTGCTTCTAGTATAACTTTGGTCTTACCTGACCAGACGACCCCTGAAGAATTTGACAGACAAACCAGGTCCCTGAACCTTGGTACTGGTCACAGCCCATCCTTTCTCCTGTAAATATTGCAGCAGTCTAGGTGCTGCACCTTGTATATCTGAAAGAAAATCGGATGTGAGCATGACATCATCAATATAATGGTACCGCCACACCCTTGGCGGTTTCTCCCATGTAGCCAAGTGCTGGGCTACAAGTCCATGACAGATGGTGGGGCTGTGGAGGTATCCCTGTGGGAGGACGGTGAGAGTCCATTGCTGTCCTTCCCATGTGAAGGCAAAGTGTTCCTGACTTTCCTGCTCAATGTCAATGGAAAAAAAGGCATTAGCAAGATCTACCACATAATGGTATGTTCCTAGTTCATGGCTGAGGGGTATCCATCAAGTCTGCAATAGAGGGGACAGCAGCATGCATAGGGGGTTTGAGTTTCAGTTCTCTGTAATCCACAGTCATATGCCAGGAGCCATCTGACATTTTTACTGGCCACATTGGGGAATTGAAAGGACTATGGGTGGGCTTTATAATACCCACCTTTTCCAGTTCCTGGAGAGTTTCTCCAATCTCTTTATTCCCTCCAGGCAGTTTATATTGTTTGGTATTAGTCACCTGCTGAGGCACAGGCAAAGGTGTGGGCGGGTGCCTAACATGTCCCCTCAGAACTGCCTTCACCACACGTACTCTCAGTCTGAACTGACCTGCAGTGGTCTGCAACCATAGACCGTGCAGAATATCAATCCCCAAAATATACTCAGGGATATGAGATATATACACAGTATACTCTTTTGGGAGTAGATGCCCTTTTCCCAAAGGGATTTGGGCTTTTTTCACTCTGATAGCCTTCCCCCCATATCCATCTATGATAGTGGGGGTCCCAGGGAACGACTCAGGGTTACCTTGAATCAGTGAACATTCAGCCCCAGTGTCCACCAGAGCCAGGACATGTTGTATGTTCACTGGGGACCAATGGATAGCTATTTCAACATGGGGCCTCCGGTCCTCCCTGGTCCCTCAGGGCGGATACCTCGACCTTCCCCTCAGTCAAACTGTGTTCCCCAATCATCTTCCTGTGTGGGCTCGAGTGATGTTGGCTCACTTTCCAGCAGGAAGTCTTGCAAACACACAGGCCGGACTCGTGGCTCTGTCTCTGACCTCTGCCTCTTTGGTCTTAATGGCTGGAACTTCTGCTCTGGTTTCAGTTGTTGCCATAGCTCTAGTAAGATCCTATTTGACTTCCCATCTAATTTCCTTCCATGTGCTCCTGCCTGTATTAAATCAACCCACATCTGGGTCCTCGTAACCTTCATGGGGCCCTGTAAATTCTTCTTGTGATTAACAGATCTTATTTCTTTCTGGATTCTCATTGCTTCAGCCTCTCCTAAGTCTGCTACTGTATGTGTCACCTCGCTTATGAGATGCCGTAAGTGAGGGGAAAGAATGGCTACTAGAGACCCAAAGAGGGATGTGGGAGCCATTTGAAGCACAATATTTCTCATCCCAGAGGTGAAAATCTCTTCATCTGGGCCATAATTCTCTGGACTATAGATGGCATTTCTCTTGCCTGGCACTTGTAACACTTGTTGGAGCTCAGCATATGTCTGCCGTCTAACAGGAGAGGATGGTAGATCACCCAGATTGGGCCACACAGCACAAAGTGCAGCCATAAGCCAATCGAGGAGGGAGTGACTCCCTGGGGTCTGATGTACATTTTGTAATCGCTGCCTCAAGGCAGGCTGCACTGTCAGGGAAGACAGCTTTCCCATCTCTGACCCCGACAGAACAATTCCATCCACCCCCAAGTCCCACAGATGCAGGAGCCAAGCTGATATGGACTCCGAGGGCTTCTGTCTAAACAGGGAGCCCAAATCCACCAGCTCATCCTGAGTATAGGGGTCGATCTTAGAGTGCTCCATGACCTGGGGAGGGGACTTCTCTTCTCATTGAGGCAACTTTCAGCTGCTGGGTCTTTATTTTTTTACAACCACTGGGTGTGCTTTCAATACAGGAGGGGCCAGTGCCCCTGGCACCACCCCTTCATCCTTCCCCAGCTTCTCCATTTCTGGGGCTGATGGAACATTTCTGTCCCCTCCCCCGAGTGCCTCCTCTGCTACAACCTTTACCTTTTCTACTGTTTCTCCCAGCAATGCTACCTCAGTCTTCAGCAGCTCTCTTACCTTCACCTCAATGCTTCGCAGCTGACATTCTCATGCCACCTCCACCTGTGCTTTCCTCAGGAGTTCGTCTTTTCCACTGATGGCCTCTTCCTCCTTCAGGGCACCTGGCAGTGCTGCCATCTCTTCCTCTGTAAGGAATTTTTTACCTCTCCAATGGCACCTTGCTGCCGGCGTTCTTGTGCCTTCTCCTATTGCATCAGTGCCATTTCCTTCTTCAGGGAATCCATAGAAGTTTGCAGCTCATGTTCTTCTGCCACCATTTCTTGGGTCTCTTTCAGGAGCATGTCCTTCTCTTCTTCTTCTTTTTTTTTTTTTTAGAGAGAAGTTAAAATTTTTAATGAGAAGGTTGTTATAAAATGTAGTTTTCTTAATAACACAACCAAGACTAAGGTTATTTTCTTGACAACACTTTTTTTCTGTTTCTCTCCTCCAAGATCAGGGCCTAAATTCAGGATAATAAAACTCTCAAGACACTTTCACACCAAAAGCATCTTGGCATTTCCCAGACAGCAGCCAGAATATGCAAAAAATTTGCTTCCTCACAGCATGGCATTCATAAGTAAAGAAGGATGCAAAGAGGGATGCTAAAAATAATTAGGTATAATTGTTATGCTTCATGTTTTTAAAATTAGCTTATTAGTATTATATGAGCAGCCCTTTTCCATCTTACTACGGTGATGGACAGTGACTGCAATGGATGTGGGGGGGTGTCCTTCTCTTCTTTAGACTTTTTTTAATACAGTGAGAAGCAGCCAACCCACAATCCCTGCTGCCTCACAGGCACTCTGCTTCTCAAAGGACCTACTTACTATACCAAGGGCCACTCCTACCGCCTCAGGTGTCACCTTCACTTGCCTCCAGTCCTGGGGTGAGACCCAGTCCTCTAGGAGGGAAGCCACCTCAGACCATGTACTCGCTGGGGGACAATCCACTGTCTCCCCATTCACAGGGGCAGCCTGCTGAAGCACCCCTCCCATAAGGGCAGCCTGTCTTTTTCCTGGTCAACGGTGAACCCTACCAACTTTCGGCAATTGTCTTGCCAATGGGTTTTAGCCCCGGGCAAGTTTGCTATGGAGTCAGTCTGACCGAAGAAATTGACAGCAAAACGTTCTTTGCCATGAAAGCGTTTATTACTCCCTGCGGCAGGTCAGGCACTAGTCTCTGCCTCCGCCCAGAGCACCGGGCCGAGCTCTCTATATAGCACAATAATAGCTTATTGCCTACCAGTGTGGAAGCAGTAGCCTAGCAACAGGCCAGTCACATCATCAGGTGGTTTAAGTTCAGTGAGGATCCTGGCCATAGGAACCCCAACCTCCCCACACTGCATATTTAAAAAATAGTACATACCTTTTAAAAATAATAGTTCTTTTTCCTTCTGAGTATAGGAGAGGAATTTTTTAGCTATACAGAAACTTGTTGCAGTATTCTTTTTTGAAGGTAGAAGAATTGGTGATTAAAAGAATTAAAAGGTTATAGTGATATAATTGAAGTACATTACATTGAATGACGTTGCAAAGAAAACCTCTTTTGAGGGATTGGTTGGCTTTCTGGGGAGAGCTTTGTGTTGAATGGGAAGGATTCACCGTCGGTAGGTGGCAGCCTACACTTTGAAATGAGACTCTCGTTGCTGGCATTGTACCAGTCGTCTGGAACTGCTGAGAGGCATTTCAGTTCCATCGCAGTGGAGATGTTGAAGGATTATAGGTTACTGACATAATATTGTAAAGCTGAATATTACTTAATATTAAAAGAAGGTATTGCATAATTGAGGACAGTGCTATATAAAAAGGAAAAGAGTTAGAGCTATTTTACCCTCCAGGTAATCTAGCACAACTAAACTGCTTTTCTCCTTCTTTGTTCTTTGATAGAACAAAATAATAGGAGTGCTTTAAAAACTGAAAATAGAGTAGTATAACACTATCAACACATTGCATACCAAGTGGGACCTTTAAACTTGTCAGGCAAGGGGATCCCTTGATCAGGAGCAGCAGTTGGAACTAGGGGAATTCTGGGGATAGGAGAGTCGGTTAAAAAGGTAGTTGATTTTTATGGTACGTGTGAGTTTTTATGTTGAATACAACACATCTGTTCATTTATATAAGTAATGAGATAGATGGGACATGTCATATACAAAGTCTGTCCTCATTATTGCCATTCTTTGTATGAGAGACTGTGTGTGCTTTATTCAAATAAGACTTTGCTATGTTTTTTCTAGGTTCTGGGTGTGTTTTTACTTAACACTGTATTGATGTGAATATGGCTGGGCTGTGGTTCATAAGGTTATATTTTGGTTCACTTATTGCAGGAAACTTAGGGTGAGAAAACGAATAGCAGAGGACTTGCTGAATTCATCCATATGCATAAACGTCTGCCTTTTCATGAGATTTGATGTTTTTCCATTACTACATTCATTCCTGTACACCACAACTGTGGCCTGTTGTAGCAGCTTGGGAAAATGAATATAACCACTTACTTGTTTTCTTATGTAAACATCACAGAAATTGTATAACTAGATACTTTAGTACATTGAGTGCAGGAAGGAAAACTAGAAAGACAAGTTATCCTCTGTCATGCGCCAGTATTTGGGAGATGACTTTGAGCCTCTATCCTCATCAGTAAAGTGAAAGAAAACAACCAGATGGTCCTCGGGGACACAGATTTCGGTGTTCTTTGTGCTTTTCTCTTTTAAAAAAGAGGAACACATTTTCTTTATGCTTTCATTTTACATTTAGAGGTTTTATGAATATGACAATTATTAGGTCATATTAGAATAATGGACTGCCTTAGGTACCTGATTTTGTCATAAGTCCTTTTTCCATTATACTTTTCAAATTTGGGTGCTGAAAGCAAAAACCTTTTGACAGTCTCCTACATTTTTACATGAATTTGAAATGAACATCATCAGTGTAGGAAGTGACCTTTGATGTGTTTGTTCTGCAGGGAAAGGGTTACTTGGGTGATAGTCGGACTCTTGGATCCAGTGTCAGGGTCCCCTTGGAGAATGGCCATCTCAAGTGGGGTTTGGCCTCTAGGCAATTGAACCTAATTTTACTAAAGGAAAACTTGGTAAACTAATGACAGTTCTTCAGGGAAAGGGAATACTTGTTTATTCCCCCTATTGAAGTATATATGTTTATGACTTAAGAGTAGATTGAATGCCAGATACAGATTTAAGATGTCTAATTGTTCCATGAATTTGAGTAAAAAACAGGTATGGATAAGATGGAAGGAATTTTTCTTCTAATATTCTTATTGGAAAATATTTTAAAAGGATTATTAGTAGCTTTAAGTATTTTTCCCACTTCTTAAAAGTCACTTTAAATTACTCCTGGTATTACAAGGCCTCTTTGTTTTCTAAAACTACACATGTGATAGAACTAGATAAAGAACATGTTTAATATGTGTTTCTTTTGATCTCTTCCAGTTGAAGGAGTTATCCTAGAAAATAAGATGAAAATATTATTCACATATACTTCATTTACGTTAGTTTCCCATATATACTGCCTTGTTAGAATTGGTACAAATGATCCCTTTATTTCAATTTCTGTAAAAACCAAAATGAATATTCTCAAAGCTGGCATGTTGACCAGTGGATTAATAAATAACTTTTAAGAAAATAAGATATTTTATATGATTTGTAGGATATCAGCTGGAGAGAAATTGAGGATACATCTATGCCAGTGGTTCTAAACTGTGGGTGGTCTTTGCCCTCCTGGGGACATTTGGTCACGTTTGGGGACGTTTTTGGTTCCCACAGCGAGGGGTTGTGGGGCATGTAGTGGGCAGAGGTCAGGGATACTGACCAGCATCCTACGATGCTCAGAGCAGACTGCTCCCACCAAACAAAGATTACCTGGCCCAAAATGTCAAAGGCAGTTGATTTTTAGGGTATGTGTGATTTTTTATGTTGAATACTACACATCCTGTGTAGGCTGAAAAGCTCCGATCTTGTCCTTCTCCACATAATGTAGAAACTGAAATTCTCAGAGGTTAGATGTTATGAGTTGCCCTGTGGCAAATGGGTAAACCCGATCCCAAGCTCAAGTTTCCAAAAAATACATTGTTTTTCCTTCTTTTTTATAGATGGACAACTCATTTATTTAAAACAGGAGAAATGTAAGGAATTTATAAGGTATTTCAATAAACAAAGCTCAAGGGTTTTGATTATTCATGTAGTAGAAAGAAGCTAGTCATCAATAACCCACATTAAAAAATTTTTTTAAATTCTTTTTGTGAACAGGTTTTTGGATTAGTGCTTTAAGTTCTGGGATGGTAACTGCTGCTTTGACACTTTTTTCTTTTTTTTATTTCCTTAGTTGATTAAACAATAAATATTAGAGCTGCCAACAGGTGTTCTCTCTCACATTTTAAGTATTAGAGTGTAATGTCCTTAAGCCAGTTTTTCTTCAATTTAGTTGACAATGGCAGGCTTTTAAAATGATCAATTATGAACATGAACAGGAGTTTAGGAGATAGCCTTGAACTAAAGTAGAACAGGAAAAATGGGATTATAGGTCATTATTGTCAGAAAATATAAAATTGGTTCATATATCTTTTTAAATATCAGAAAAGTAATGAAACTATTGATATAGAGTAGAAGGTATTTTACATTTTCTCTGTCAAGTATGACCTACATATCCATTTAATATTAGGGATGATGTGACTAAGTTACCTTCCCAAATTTGTTGCCAAGTCTTATGAAAGCCCTCTTCCAGACTGGTACTTTTAATAGAGGCTAGAACATGAAAATTTTTTCCTTTATTTAGTATTTCTTCAATTTTGATGCACTAGAGACTTTAATTCTCCTTTTTTGGACAGCTCAGTTTCTAATTTTTACACATCAGAGCTAGTGGGTTTTCAAAAAATTATTTTAATTTTTATGTATTCAAATTGTGACTTGATTCAAATAAAGTTTTTAATTTCATGCCTTTTTTTCTTTTTAAATACCAGAAATTATCAGAGATGTAAGGGGATCAGTATAACAATTTTTATATAGACAGCTCAGATGGCTCAATATCTGGGAATTCCTGGATTCTCCTATTTTGTTCATCTTGAGGAAACTGATCACAAAGCCCATTAAATTACAACAGACTGAATGTTCTTCCTTCTAGAAGTGGCATGTCTGATGGCCATAGGGCAACTTTACACCAACACTGAGAGCTGTTGTCACTTACCTGAAGCCGTTTACTTGTTTCAGGAGGTTTGACTCTAAGTGTGTAGGTTCTTACATAGCTGCACCATCCGTGCTTAATTCTAGCTTGGAATTCCACTGTTGGCACCTTCAGTGCAGTTATAAGGTCACATAATAAATATGTTCACCAGGAAAAACAATTTTCCAGTCAAATTGGGAGTAGCCAGTAAAAACAACCCCATGTGGAAGACAGCATTAATGTCATTTGGCAGAATTTGTTGAGTGAGGCCTTCTATGTAACATCGCAGAAGATTGGAGAACGGTGCTTTGTTTTCTGTTCCCATTTAGCGAGGATGAGATTTCTCAGTTGCTTTGATTGGCAGAGGAGAGGAGGGATCGGTTAGGTAAAGGTTGGCAAATGTCGTGTGCTAAGGAATACTTGGGAAGCTTGTTGGACAAAAAGTTTGCAGTTTCCTAGTGAGCTGCTACACCCAAAGGCAGCTTTAGCAATTAGGCGCCTGACCTCCTCTAGTGGCGTCTTGCCATCCCTCTCCCCCCCGAGGTCCTTTGGCCACCAGCCAGAAGTGGTGGCATCTGGCCAACCTTAAATTAGCCAAAAGATTCTTTTTCTGTAGTTTTGGATCCTGGATACTCAAGCATCATTAATAAGGGGTTTCCCTTCATCTCAGTTTCTGGGCAGACTACTAACTTAACCTTCATCTTTTCCTCTATTGATCTCGGCCAGTTTATAGTCCAGCAGAAACAAAGACACTTGTTTGTAAGCCAAAAGGGATCGCAAACACAGTATTACATTCTTCATTAGTAGAGATCCTGTAAACACTGAATTTGAATATTTCTTTCTTGAAAAAGTTTCCTTGAAATTCAAAAGGTAACTTTTAAATCACTTTAGAAACATGTTAATTCTTAAAGGAAGAAACAAACATTTAAATAGCATAAACCCCATTATATCTTTTCAAATCTCAGTTGGACACTGACAGGATAAACATTAAAGAGAAAAGTCTCACGGCACTCTTCGACAATTCAAGTCATCTCCTGCAGAAGGCACCTTTTTCTTTTGTTAAAGATTCTGGAGTTTCTGCCCAAGGCTGATTTAGCTATTTAGCTTTTAATTACTCTATCTATCTGTGTATCTATATCAAAAAAGTTTACATGTCTGCCCATAGTGCTTCTCATTATACAAAAAGAGAAAAGTTAGATACTGTGGCGCACCATTATTGAATGAATTGCATTCTCTTCAATGGCTGCATTCACCCTGCAGTCTGCTGACTCCTGAGAACCAGGCGTGTTGTATGCCACTAACCTACCTAGTCTCTCCTGATTTCTCTCCGATACATGGAAGCAGAATTTGAGCCAACTAGTCTGAACGAAGCATTCCTCTTTTTCAGTTATTGCCAGATTACCTTTATTTGCCCTCATATCTAGTTGATGCTGTCTTTCTTCAGACATGGGTCAGAAGATAGCTCACTACCCAGCTTTAGCTCCCATTACACGTAAAGATTTCAGCTAAGTAAAATTTCAGTGAAATGAGTTCTCAATTTTTCTCAGCTAGGTGATCTTTAGCTGTCAATATTTATTTTCCTAAAGGAGCAACAGCCAAGTTCCTGCAAATTTCTTCACTAGTTAAGTTTTCTTGTAGCAGGATTGTGCTGCTGCTGACACTTGCACCCTGTGCCCTGTTCCTCTCATAATAATCTCCATATTTCAAGCAATTACAGGATCAGAGAATAAATGATTGTTCTTTTTAAGACTTACAGATGGTCTGTGACTTGCAGTGGGAGATGAGTCTAACACCAGGATTTCCGTGCTCCGTTTTATTTTCGCAGGTCCCCTTCTGGCATTGTTTGTACCGATGTGTGATCTCTAGTGGGGTTTGGCTCAACAGCCTGAGCCTTTCCTCTCTAGTATCAGCTGCAGTGCCAAAGGATCAGGTCCAGTTGTTAGCACTGATGTATTGTTTCCCTTCCAGACCCCATAGAATCTATTTTTCTCTCATGGGTCCCTTTTGTGGAGAATTTAGCAGTTTGTCACTGTCTTGCTTTCCCTGTCTTCTTGCCATCACTGTGTTTGTAGCCGTCAGTGGGCTGAGATCCATCCTCTGGAGAACAGCCAATAAAAGGGAATGAAGACGCCTCTGCGGATAGGGCCATGAGGTATGGACCAGTGGTCTCTGCCTTTGCCAACGCTGCATCAAGGGTGCTTGAGGTCCCTTTCATCTTCATCAGATTCCCCAGACCACCTCATGCACACATAAAATACAGGTAAAATCAGTGGGCTAGCTATGCAAATGTAAGTTTAAGGCAAGCCGTCTGGCTTTGTCTCCAACTAGAATTCTTCTCCTGATTCCTCCTATATGAAAATTATGGAGCCTCTGCTGCCTGGCAACTCCACGGGTTTCTGTTTGGGTCAGTTTTATAGTTTCTGCAGACTGGAAGGTTGCTACTCAGAATAGCCCTGGGTCTGCTTAAGCATGTGATATGATTGCTAGGCCAGCTGCTTGCAGGTAACAAAGGGATGATGAGGGCGGCGCCCGCTGAAGGGCAATCAGCAGAAAAAGGCTGGCACTGCCTATTGCCATTGCCCCCGGCACAAGGATAGGTCGTTCATATTTACAGTGTCATCTGACTGGTGGAATCAATATCCTCTAACTTTATTTTGGGTTAAGGTACTTCTTTAGTATGTCCTGGGATTTCTCAGTTTATTTTCCTGGTTACAGGACCAATTTATTAGGCCTAAGAGCTTGCTGGAGATGCCATCCCAGGAAGGTAGATTCCTTTCAGGTGTGTGCATGTGTGTGCGTGTATACGTGTGGGCTAAGCGTTTGAAATCGGCCTCCAGACAGCAAGAATGCCATTCACTTCTCAGCCTTGCCCTGATGTTGCACTACTGATGTGTCATTCTCAGCCCAGAGACTGAGCTCTGGTCTGGGATGTAGACCTCTAAGAGGTCCCTGTGTGACTTAACTTCAACCAAGTTTGTGAACTGGCCTAGAAAGTACTGAAATTAAGATATGATCCCTGCCTTTAAGGAAATCCTAGTATACTTGATAGGCCAAGCATAACTCCAGGGTAAGTAAAATAACTGTAAGAATGAAATAACAATAAACACTGTGTAAGAAGGACTCATTTACTTGGTTTCTCTTATTTAGGCCAGAATTTAAATGACAGGGGTGAACTAAATTGTACACTGAAAGTTTTGTTAGAAAATGGCTTCTAAAACTTCTGGAAAAGAGACAATTCAATTTAAGGATCTATCTACTTTTGTTCCCTCTCAAAGCCCTTCTAAAATGTCAAGTGATCTTCTTTTGTAAAGGCCTAAATCCACAAGGACGGGGAGAATGGGATTGGAGACATTAACTATATGTTGGAGGGTGGAAGATAAAGAGTGTAATAGGCTGAGAAAAACAGTCCAGAATGGGCAGTGGGGCAGCTAGATTACAGCACAGAATCGCCCTGGAACCAGCCTAGGTCACAACACAGAGTCGCCCGACCCCAGGAATTGGCAACACCAAGTATCTCTGGGAATAGGGGTGAAGAGGGTGGGCTCTAGAATAGGAGAATTGGTCGACAGTCTTTTTAAGAAGCCCTCAGATCTCCAGCTTCCCATTACCACCTGGCAGAACCCTGGAGTTTAATTTTCCACGGAGAGGGTAGATGTAGATCCATACAGAGGTAGGGAGGCTGGTAAATGTAGTCATTATTCTGTGCAGAGTATGCTCAGCTAAAACTTCTGGGTTCTGTCACTGTAGAAGGGAGAATAAATATTGGGGGATAATTATCAGCACTGTGCTTACATATACCACTAGTGTTGCTGCTTTAGTCTAATAATATTAGTGATGGTAAGGATGCTGATGATAACAGCAGAAACGCTTTCCACACATGCCCAGCGTGATTCTCGGCACTACAAACACTGACTCGCCTGATCCTCACAGTCCTGTGAAGTGAGTCCTGGTATCCCATTTTACGATGGAGAAACTGAGTCACAGAGAGGATACGTAACTTCCTCAAGGTCTCACGACTGGAACCAGGTTGAAGGCCTCATCTTTCTGTGATTAAAGCCGACATTGTGATTGTTTCAGAAAAACTTGATTTCTAATTAATGTGTAATGTACTGGTTTTGTATTCCCTTTGGGAAAAAAAATGATTTTACTGATATGTATGCTTGAGAAATATGAGGAATGGCTAGTTTTATAAAACTTTTATGTTTGAACGCATTCAAGAAATGTTAGAATACAAACAATTTTAAGTTAACATTTGAAGTCTGTTAACTGTTTCTGTCTAAAATGGGTTCATATATTTTTGAATCCTGTTGTAGATGGTGGCAAGAGACACAGTTGGTAATTTAGAACACAACTCTGGCCACAGCACGAGGGAGCTGTGAGGCTAAAGGCAGGGAGATCAGGGCCCAGAGGCTGTGTGCATCAGTCACCTGGAGGGCTTGCTTGACCACAGGACTGGGCCTCGGCCCAGAGCTTCTGACTCAGAAAGTCTGAGGTGGGAACCAAGCATTTCTACTTCTGACGAGTTTCCCGGTGCTGCTGCGCCTCCTGCCGGTACAGGGGGCACCGCCTGAGAGCCCCCGCCTCTAAGAGGCAATGAGGGTTGGCGGTGGGGGGGAGATGGAGTCAGGAGGGGGTCAGTGAGAGTCAGTCGAGGAGGATTGATAAGGTTTGTGATTCTTCGGGCGGTGAGGCAAATACGAGGGTCTAAGGCACTTGTTAGGGGTTAAATAATGAATGGAGGATGTACTGAAAAACGTCTGTTGGTATGCAGATAGGAGGCCATTGGTGACTTGCTGACTTACAGTTTTCATGGCAAAGTGGGGTCAGAAATTAGGTGACTAAGGATTCCTGAAATAGCAGAAAGAATATAGATTTTTAAACACTCTGGGACACTGGAGTATACCGCCCCATCGCTCTTGGCCGGCCCTCAGGTCTGGGCCAGACCAACGCCTTCCATCTTGTCACGCAGCATGGTGCTTTCTGGTTCTCCTTTGACCTTTTGTTTAAAAATAGATCTGACTTAAAAAAAAAAAAGCCTAAATCCATTTTATTCTAAGTGAAACTCATCCTTCTGCATTTTCCTTGCATTTTATTAGGTATGACAACACTGAGGCTCTGTCTACCTCTTGGGTCCTGCTTATGGATCTGAAACATCTCGGATGTAAAGCCTCACGGTCGACAAGTTCTCTTGGCCTTGGCGTGGGGTCCCTCTCCCTGCTGTCCCTGGTACTGCTATCACAGCTCTTGCCCTCACTATTTTTGATCTGAATGATAATAGATTTGTCGTAAGAGTCTTTGTTCTCACTATCCTTCCTATTCTGGTTCATATTATATACTTCTGAGATTAATTTTTCCAGAATACAGCTCTGATCACAATACTTCCTTGCTTATGTAAAACCTTGTACATATTTAATAGTAAAGTCCCGTTTTCTTAGGTTAGCATTTAAGATCTTAAGTGGTCTGGCTTTGACTCTTTTAACTCTGTGTCATCCCCCACTCCTTCCCACCTCAGTTCTTGGCTGTATCTGTGCGGCTCATGAGTCACACCCAGGCTTCTCTGCCCTCTGCCTTTCATGCACCGGTTCTGCCCCTCAAGGTCCGCCCTCTGCTTCACATCCAACTTGTACTTCCAGACCCCGCCTGTCGTCCTCACGGCCATTGCTGCATAGAATTTCTCTGTTATTATAGTCAGTTTCAATCTAGCACTGCATCTATAGCTCATTATACTTATTTTATCCCGTATTTAACTTACATGTAAAAATTCATCTTTATATCTCCTGTGATGCCCGTAATAGTGACAAATGCAGAAATTGGTTGAATGAATAGAAGAATGGGAATCCAGTTGTCATGGTTAAGTGCAAATAAAGTGATCATGTAGCTGGCGCAGTAAGAGTATTGCATGCCAGTGAATGATTTCTAATGAAATTTCTAATGCTGCTCTGAAGGAGGGTTTAATGAACCTTTTCTAAGTATAGTCTATCAACTCTTTTGTTGATTGACTTTTTTCATTGTTCAGAAATCTTATTTAACTTATTTCTTAGTGTTTGATTGTCCTAGATATTTCAGTGAGCTGAATACTATCCTTAGTGTGAGTTGTCACTGTTTAAAATTATGCTATTCATGGCAAGCTTGTTAAGCATTGCCTTGATGACAAGTGTGTATAAGTACACATGTACACACATGAATTCACACATTTTACCTGAGCTTAATATGACAGCAAACTGTGTTTTCCACATAGTGGGTATTAGTTGGATGGATTAATGGATTTACTAGCCTGATTAATGATCAATAATAACTTCTTGCCTTTTGATAAATTCCACTGATGTGTTTTCTGATTCTGCTTTTATGTACTCATTGGAGTATAAGCTGGAAAAGTGCTGTACACAAAGAGTTAGACTGTAGAAGTGATGTATGGGATTTGTTGGTTATAATTAATTTTACAGAAGAGACATCTAGAGCCATTGTTAGAAATTACAATGCTGTAAATTATTAAAATTATAAAACTGCAAATTTAGAATGGAGTGATATAATTGAATTTTCAAAACTTGTTTTCTTTTTGGCTAGGCATCAATCATTTGGGGCTTTCAAATTATTCCTTTGGGACCATACTAAGAATCATAATAATTATATTTGTGTTCTGCTCTTCCTATATGTGGGCTTTGAATTAGTTCTTATAGCAGCGAGACTCACAGATATATATATATATATATATTTAAAGTATATACAGTTAGTGAATGTTGTTTATTTTCCAGCTAAAACTGGTTCTTCATTCTTTTGAGCTTTATTTTATTAATAGCTCAACAATTTGGACTTAGATTTGGTTTAATGTCAACTTTCTCCTGTTTACCAAGGGGAAAGCTCATTTATTTTTCATGCTTCTTTGTCAGGTTGTTTCCTTTGCTTCTGAGAAAAGATCACCAACCTATTTAGATAGGGAAGTTTAGGCTATTTATAAGCTAGGCAGGTTAATTGAAATGGACAGCTTGGTAATGTCCTCCTTGGTGAATGACGCACAGGGGTTTTAGATGATGTTGGCACTCTGTTTTCACTTATAGTCAGGAATCAGTCAGAGAAATTTGTGTGCTTTGAGCTTTGGTGTTGACGTAGGTACTGGGCACAGATAAGTTTTAGGAAACATCTCATTTCCATGTAAATGAAGGAAGACTAAAAAAAATTTAGATGGCTTGCCCTTAAATTCCAGCTGGTATCACAAAGATGATGAAAATATATTTCTTTTGACTTTCTGGAAAAACAGCTTTAGTATTCAAGCAAAGTGAAGTAATTACTTTTTATATTCAGAAATACTTTTTATATTCACTTTTCTGGATTTCTGTTCAGTATCAGCTATGTGTATATATATTTGAAAAATTACATTTTTAGTGTGCATCTCTCAATTCCAAATTTAATCTCATTAGTTTCACGTAAGAAACTTGTACAGTCACATAACCTTGTCAATTTGATTTTTAATAAAAGGTAGGTGAACCATAGAGTTCATCTTACATGACAAAACTGTGGTTAGTTCTATTTTTTTGGCTTAAGGCATAGTGAATATCAGTTTGACTGAAAAGAGTTTTTGTTTTTTCTTCTCCAAGTATCACTTTAGGAGAGTCTAACTTAAGCCTAAATATTTATATGGTACATACTCCTTAGAACCCAAACATTTAGACTAAATTTGTTTAAATTCAGTTTCATTCAAGATAAGGTGATTTTTTAAATGGGAATTTTACCTATTTAAATCACATTGATCACACTCAGAGACAAAATTTCAGTTTGTGCATAAGTGTCAAAACACCAATGGTTGAACTCTTACCAGTTACAATATGTCTTCTTTGTGTCCATGGCCCTCATCAAAGCCAGTGTTGGGCAACTCCTAGAGATGTCCGGGGCTGCGGGAATGCTGAATCTGTACTGCCAAGGTCATGCCGAGTCTTTGTGGATCATTACGTCAAAAGTATCTTACTCAGATATAATGCAAACAGCACAGAGCTCACTGTTCAGTCACCAGACATGAGTTTGCTTAGGTGCCCTTGAGGGTAGTGTAGAGCCAGGACTTCCACATGGCTGCTTGCTTCAATAACACTGATCAACTGGCCCTCATTTCCAAGGGCACTGGGGGAGCTTCGGGTTCCTTTGGATTCGGTCCTTGGCCTGTATAATCTCCAGGCCCCTGCAGATACACAGCAGCTGCAGCAGCCTTTTTCCCTCAGTCTAGGATTTGCTTGTGAGTATCAGTTCTTCACTGTCACTGCTGGGATATCTCTTGCAGGTCAGCAGTGGCTGGGTCTTCTGTTTGTAGCCTTACTCTGCTTGGTGGTAAACCTCAGGATCTTTGAATGAAGATGTGTGCTCGTCTTCTGCTGTGCCTATCCATGGTCTTGCTAATGGAACAAGATTCTGGTTCATAGTCTAGCATTGCTTATCACAGCTCTGCTTCCATGACGGACCTTCCTTCTTAGCCCATTCTGTACCCCGAATGGAGAGAGAGCTTACTGTGGGGGCCCAAGTGTCTCAGGAGGTTCTCTGCCCCCGCGTGCCTCTCAACTAGCGGCCATTAAATCCTGTTTATTCTATAGTGGTTCTCAAACCCATTCTCTTTTTTATTTTCTTGACTACTGTCCTGATAAGTTTGCAAACCATAAAGCATTATAAGAATGTAGAGAACTTGGGTATGCCTTATCTTATTGGACCCTCAGATCAACCCTGGCTGGTACGCAGGTTAGTTATTTTTACCCTAATTTTACGAATGAAGAAACAAGCACAATCCAAGACCATACGACCAGGAGGTGTGGAGTCACATCTAAACTCAGGGGTTCTGCATCCAGAGCCGATGCCTTTAAACACTATGCTAAGTTGCGTATATACACCAAATTTCCTACCTGTGTCTTTTACTACTGTTTCTAATCCCTTTATACTTCTGCTTCCTTGGTTCACTTCCCAACTCTGAATTTGTGTTTCATTTCCTGCCTCTGTGCCTTTGGTCATACTGTTCCCTTTCCACTTGTACCTATCAAGATTCTGTCCATCCCCCAGTGCCTTCTCTTTCGTGAAACTTTGCATAAGGTCCAAGCCTGAAAGAATCTCTCCTTCCTTTCTCCTGTAATAGCATTTTATTTTTACACCATTTTCTTGAATCATAGTTATTTATATTTGACTTATCTCCTTATAACATAAGTTGTTTGAATGTTTAAATGTTTAAAGTTCTTTAAATGGTATCTCACTTACTCCTGTTACATGTAGCATCCAACTCTGGTGCCTCCTTCATGGCCAAATACATATTGTGTAAAATTTATTCCACTGGGTAAAAACAAATCTTATCAAGTTATATTTTTCACTGCATCCGAATTAAAGCCTCTGATGGTGTCAAAGGGATTCAGGAGGGCCTGATACTCTATCCTTTGCCACATCTACCTAATAAACATAGGAAGGTGTACTTGAGATAGCTTATTTTTATTAATATCCTCAGTTTGCTTTACCTCTCAGGATAGAACTGATTTATTAAAGATCATATCTAAATTGCAACCAATTGAACATTTTATCTTAAAATAATTCCATTCCAATGTCCCATATTTCTAGTAGTCTCTAATTTGGTAATTGCTAATGGTACTTGGCAAGCAAAAGACAATCCAACTTTTAAGTACCAAAATAATTTTTATTTTATCCTTTAAGATTTCTTTATAATTCATTAGAAAGTAAAATCTCTTTAAAGTTTATGTCTAACTCTTAAGAGCACAGCAAGCAGGAATAGAATTAAATTTTTAAAATAACTCAATTAGGGTAATTTGAAATGTGAAATTTATAGTCAGTTGGAGAGATTCAATTGAATATGAATTGATATGAGGACTTTCCTAGAATGCCTCTTAAATCTATTTTTCCTTTCCCCTCTATCCCTTTTCTCATAAGAATAGATAGTGTAAAACTGTTGGATACTTTACTATCAGTAACATTAGTTTTATGCACAAATTTGGAGATTATACTATTTTTTTGACATAGAAACATGTATGCATTTATACAGAGTAACAGTGCTATCTTGCTATGTAGTTCATTATTGAATCAAAGTTTGACGCAGCCCTTTTAAAAGTTATGCTTAAACTATAAATTAAGTGTTTGCTTGATCATTTTTTAAATCACTGTTTTAAAGGTGCTTTTTATTTTACTTCATTGTTGGAAACTAGGTTATGCACTGTGAAGGCTTAACCCAGCTATCTTGCTTGCTTAAGCTCTTTGGAGAAGCTTTGAGGGAATTTTAAGAATTGTCCACAAAGACTTATTATGCTCAGATTAAATATTTAGAACTATTTTGCATCTGTCTGTGGTGCCAGATGATTATGGTCTAATTTGATATATTTTAGCATTCATGAGTGGTTTGCAACAGCCAATTAGTAAAGAAATATCTCTAGTAGAATGGATCAAGCCTTGATTAGGGTGACAAGGATGCTAGTTACTGGCTGTTGACTTTGGGCCAGTAACTGAAATCAAGACCTGGTTTCCTTATTTGAAGAATGTGGGACTGGTGGGCAGGGCTTCAGTAGTGCTAGGGTTTTGTGATTGCGTATTTTGTTTTCTGCTTGCTGTCCTTTAATCTGCAACCATGATTTTTACATGATCATTGGGTTATCTCATGTATTCTCTACCTCGTTTTTCCTTTTGAATTTTTTTATTTATTAAGGTATCATTGATATACACTCTTATAAAGGTTTCACATGAAAAACATTGTGGTTACTACAGTCACCCATATTATCAAGTCCCCCCTACACCCCATTACAGTCACAGTCCATCAGCGTAGTGAGATGCTATAGAGTCACTGCTTGTCTTCTCTCTGCTACACTGCCTTCCCCGTGACCCCCCCACACCATGTGTGCCAACTTTTGATTTATTTAAATAACATAATTTTACCCCTTGTGAGCTTCCTTGTCAGTATGACTTAAATTTCTTTCTTCCTGACAGATAAAATACAGGAGTGTTCCTATATTTTCTTTAATTTAGAAATCTTTATTTAAGTGAAAGATTAATTTACCCCCATGATTACTTCTTTATTCCTGTTAATCATACCTTTTTGTTTTAATAAAAATCTTTGGTTACTAATAATATTTGCTTTTAAACAAGTGTCACACTCTTCATGGATAATTTACTTAAAAAACATTTTTTTTCCCCAATTTATTCCTTTGTAGAATTTTTCTTAAATTGAACAATGGAGTTGATTTATTTGAGATTTTCTTAGGACATTATTTCTTTAACTGGTGTTGGCTAACTGTGTGTGGCTATGGATATATTCTAGGAGTTTTTATGTTTTTGGTGAAATTTAAAATCTTGGGGTTTTAATATCACTGATAATATTTCAAAAAATAGGTATTCTGGGTCATCTGGATCACCTGCATTATAAACTTGGTGTTTGTGTTTATCATGCTGTACTGTATAGAGGCCAGTTACTTCATGGTGTCTGAACTGTAGTAAAGTGTCGCTGAGACCCAAGTAACAAACAGTGCTAGGAGTACCCCTGGGTGCCATGCCCAAAGGAGCCCACAGGATAGGGGTAAAAGTTCAAATTGTAGGCAGAAGAATTTCAGATTCCATTTTCTTGTATAACCACTTTTATCAGTTCATTAACAGTAAGAATACACTGAAGAATTTCTGTACCTGATTCCAGCAATGATTGAATAGGTACACATTTAATGTAGAGTTCACTGTGGTTGTGGTGCCATCTTTATCTTGAAGTAACTTCCCTAAAATTAGCGTTCAGGGGATGCTCACGGGTAGTTTTGGTTAGTAGGCCTAATCACCCTCAACTCGTAATGAAAGCCGGGAGGTTATACATACTATTTATGCAGTGAATTTAAGTGAAAAAGCATTTTTTTATTAGAATAATTAGAGTAAAAAATCAGAATCAGACCTAAAGCTACATTGGTTGTTATCATTTTAGCAGAAAATAACTGTTTTGTTATGCTATATTTTTGCTGTTAATTTGAATTTAATTGGTTATATAGTTATTTTTGTGCTTAATACATTCTTTTCCTTTGTCTTTTTATCAGAGTAATAAATTCTAAGTTAAATTTTGAATATATTAAAATAACATATTAAAACTGATTTAAATTGGCATTAGAAATACAAGAGAATTATTTCTCCTTTAAAAATTGTCCGTCTAGAGGGGGTGGGGTGAAAAACAAAGTTGCCCATCTAGGTGTTGCTCTGACAAACCCTGGTCTTTGGTATTGGCGATTATCGTGTCATAATCACAGTGGCTGACCTTCAACCAGATGTGTTCCCTGTTTCAGTTCCTATGAGTTGCTTAAAATTAAGTTGATGCTTCCTTTTCTGTCATTTCTAAAATTAATTTCTTTGAGATGTGGCTACCTCAAATATACCCATGATGTAAGTAAATTCACTAACTTGGGTGTGGATTACTGGATTTTCAAGATACTATGATCTAGCCTGACTTTATAATTTTCCCACATTTTGGCTCTTATTTTTATGTTAATAGTTTGGTCATTTTTTTTCATTCATTCATTGAACAAAGTTTTTAAGAAATTCATTCATTGAACAAATATTTTTATTCATACATTAAACACTTATTTTTAAAACATTACTATGTGCCCAAAGACTGTTCTGGGTACTAGAGATGATTGAACATGGTTCTCACCTTTATGCTTGGGTAAGTCTGCAGTCTCTCTTTGCTGTCACATTTTCCCATTATTTGAAAGAAAAATTTCATGTATTAGGAGTTTGGTTGAAATAGATGTTTCATATCTGTCTTGCTGTCATATCAACATGTCTTGAGCACTTGGTGGGACATTACCACATCTTGGAGTTACGTGCCTTTTCAACCCAAGCATGATGGTCTTTTAAGCTTGTTCATTCAAGTAATGCTATTGAATGATTACTAAATTCAAGACATGCTAGGTACCATTGAAAGTCCAAAGATGAGTGAGACACAGGGTGCATTCTCAGTAGAGGAGCCTGCAAATTTTAATCTACTTATTGAATCCTTGGAACTGATTTGGATTTGTTGAATTTGTGGGTATTGTTAGATCTGCACCCCAAATTGTAGACTTATTGATTAGAGGGGCTTTTGCATTTCATTCCATCCATTCCTTCATTCAGTAAACATTTACTAAGCATGTACATTTGCTCTTGGTTGATTTTTATCTTACTTTTCCTCTTACCCATTATATAATGACCCAGATCTCTTTCTGAGGAGTGTCTAGAAGAATAGAGGGATAATCTGTAGGAGAAGGCTTACAATAAGTCTTTTCTAGCCATTGTTGCATATAGGTGATGATTTGGAGAGTGTTACTGTAAGATAATTGTAAATACCGGTAAACTCCTAAATCTGGAAACCTAGAACCTGGCATCTTCTAGAAGCCATAAATATAGTGCTGCCTTCAAGTGAAAGCAGGATTGGGCAGAGATTGATGTCCAGAAGTGGTGCAGATCCTGGCCAACTGTGTGGGATCTGTGGATCCATTATAATGCCCCTTTTGAGTTGTCCCTGGGTGGGCTGAAGTGTTGAGGTCTTTATATTCTCATACTGATGAGTGACTGGATGGTGGCCACCAAGCACGACCTTGAGCTAGAAACTTCAAGTGGCTGCAGTTGAGGCAGTCCCCGAAGGGACCAGCAGCATTCTCAGCAACCAGGGCCGCAAGCTCTTCATAGATGGAGGAGCTGGCCTGTGTGTGCATCCCAGCACTCATCCTAGGTAGTAGACTGTGACCACTACTGCCTTGACAATAGGATGGCTTAATGGCTCACTTTTTCATTTTCTGCTCCAGGTCACGAGTATCTTAATTTTGGATGCTAAAATATGGTAGGTTAATTATGGCTAAGGTGAACACTTGGTTTCTTTACCTTATTACTTTCTAATATTAATATTAGATATTAATATTAACTCTAATAATAAAGTGACTATAAATCTTGGTTTACCCAGAACAGTCAGATTTACCCAGACTACTCAGTTTAGGCCTTTTGAGATCATTTAACATTGGTTAATTATTTCTAATATTCTGAATACTCCCAGACATATTTCAGTTTGGAAGATAAAGTTGTATGCTCATCCTACCTAGCATTTAAAAAAAAATTGCAGTTTATTATTCTCTAAATGTCTTTCTGGCCTGCTTACCTAATGAATGGGATACTCTATTCTTTTCCACTTATTTTAACTTTGTATATTTCCTCTCTTTGACCCTAAAACAAATGCTTTTCATCTTTATTAAATTCTTCAGCAAACTTTAAAATGTGAAATCACAATATATTCCAGAAATTCTATAAGTAAAATTACTGGATATATTATTTTTTACCCCTCAGTGTTAAAATTGTAATTATGATAACATTTATTTCCCCTGGCTTATTTTGTAGCTTAGTCACAAATGTTTATGCCCTTATTTATCTTTTTGCTTAGGGAATCTGGGACTTGACCTATCTCCCTGATTGAGTAGACCTTTTTTTCTGGAGGGATATTCTGACCTATTCAGATTTGTATCCCAAGGAAATACAAGTTGCTTAGAGTTGGGCAGTTTTTAAAAAAATTTCCCCATTTACTTTGTTTTTTTCTTTTTTTTAATTTAATTTTTTATTAAGGTATTATTGATTTACACTCTTATGAAGGTTTCACATGAAAAAACAATGTGGTTACTACATTTACCCATATTATCAAGTCCCCACCCATACACCAATGCAGTCACTGTCCATCAGTGTAGTAAGATGCCACGGATTCACGGTTTACCTTCTCTGTGCTACACTGTTTTCCCCGTGTTCCCCCACACCATGTGTACTAAACATAATACTCCTCAATCCCCTTCTCCCACCCTCCCACCCATATTCCCACACCCCTCCCCTGGTAACCACTAGTTCCTTCTTGGAGTCTCTGGGTCTGCTGCTATTTTGTTCCTTCAGTTTTGCTTCCTTGTTATACTCCACAAATGAGGGAAATCATTTGGCACTTGTCTTTCTCCACCTGGCTTATTTCACTGAGCATAATATACTCCAGCTCCATCCATGTTGTTGCAAATGGTAGGATTTGTTTCTTTCTTATGGCTGAATAGTATTCCATTGTGTATATGTACCACTTCTTCTTTATCCATTCATCTACTGATGGACACTTAGGTTGCTTCCATATCTTGGCTATTGTAAAAAGTGCTGCGATAAAAATAGGGGTGCATATGTCTTTTTGAATCTGAGAAGTTGTATTCTTTAGGTAAATTCCAAGGAGTGGGATTCCCGGGTTAAATGGTATTTGTATTTTTAGTTTTTGAGGAATCTCCATATTGCTTTCCACAATGGTTGAACTAGCTTACTTTCCCACCAGCAGTGTAGGAGGGTTCCCCTTTCTCTGCATCCTCGCCAGCATTTATTCTTAGTCTTTTCAATGCTGTCCATCCTTACTGGTGTGAGGTGATATCTCATTGTGGTTTTAATTTGCATTTCCCTGATGAGTAGTGATGTGGAGCATCTTTTCTTGTATCTGTTGGCCATCTGAATTTCTTCTTTGGAGAACTGTGCCTTCATATCCTCTGTCCATTTTTTAATTTTTTGGGTGTTGAGGTGTGTCAGTTCTTTATATATTTTGGATGTTAATCCCTTGTCAGATATGTCATTTACAAATATATTCTCCCATTCTGTAGGATGCTATTTGTTCTGTTGATGGTGTCCTTTGCCATATAGAAACTTTTTAGTTTGGTGTAGTCCCGTGAGTTCATTTTTGCTTTTGTTTCCCTTGGTTGACAAGATGCATTCAGGAAGAAGTCGCTCATGCTTATATTTAGGAGATTTTTGCCTCTGTTGTCTTCTAAGAGTTTTATGGTTTCATGACTTACATTCAGATCTTTGATCCATTTCGAGTTTACTTTTGTATTTGGGGTTAAACAATAATCCAGTTTCATTCTCTTACATGTAGCTGTCCAGTTTTTCCAACACCAGCTGTTGAAGAGGCGGTAATTTCCCCATTGTATGTCCATGGCTCCTTTATCATATATTAATTGACCATATATGGTTGGGTTTACATCTGGGCTCTCCAGTCTGTTCCATTGGTCTATGGCTCTGTTCTTGTGCCAGTACCAAATTGTCTTGATTACTGTGGCTTTGTAGTAGAGCTTGAAGTTGGGAAGCATACTCCCCCCAGCTTTATTCTTCCTTCTCAGGATTGCTTTGTCTATTTGGGGTCTTTTGTGGTTCCATAGGAATTTTAGAATGATTTTCTCTAGTTCGTTGAAAAATGCTGTTGGTATTTTGATAGGAATTGCATTGAATCTGTAGATTGCTGTAGGCAGGATGACCTTTTTGACAATAATAATTCTTCCTATCCATGAGCACGGGATGTGTTTCCATTTGTTGGTATCTTCTTTAATTTCTCTCATGAGTGTCTTGTAGTTTTCAGAGTATAGGTCTTTCACTTCCTTGGTTTGGTTTATTCCTAGATATTTTATTCTTTTTGATGCAACTTTGAATGGAATAGTTTTCCTGATTACTCGCTCTGCTAGTTCATTGTTAGTATATAGGAATGCCACAGATTTCTGCTTATTAATTTTGTATCCCACAGTTTTGCTGAATTCAGATATTAGATATAGGAGTTTTGGCGTGTATTCTTAGGATTTTTTATGTACAGTATCATGTCATCTGAAAACAGGGACAGTTTAACTTCTTGCTTGCCTTTCTGGATGCCTTTTATTTCTTTGTGTTGTCTGATTGCTGTGGCTAGGACCTCCAGTACTATGTTGAATAGAAGTGGGGAGAGTGGGCATCCTTGTCTTGTTCCTGATCTTAAAGGAAAAACCTTTAGCTTCTCGCTGTTAAGTACAATGTTGGCTGTGTGTTTGTCATTTTTGGCCATTATTATGTTGAGGTACTTGCCCTCTCTACTCATTTTGTTGAGAGTTCTTATCATGAATGGATGTTGAGTTTTGTCAAATGCTTTTTCAGCATCTATGGAGATGATCATGTGGTTTTAGTCCTTCTTTTTTGTTGATGTGGAGGATGAATTTGAAGGATTTTCGTATGTTGTACCATCCTTGCATCCCTGGAATAAATCCTACTTGATCATGATGGATGATCTTTTTGATGTATTTTGAATTCTGTTTGCTAATATTTTGTTGAGTATTTTTGCATCTATGTTCATCAGGGATATTGGTGTGTAATTTTCTTTTTTTGTGGTGTCTTTGCCCAGTTTTCGTATTAGAGTGATGCTGGCCTCAGAATGAGTTTGGAAGTATTCCCTCTTCTGCTCTTTGGAAAACTTTAAGGAGGATTGCTATTAGGTGTTCACTAAATGTTTGATAAAATTCAGTGGTGAAGCCATCTGGTCCAGGCGTTTTGTTCTTAGGTAGGTTTTTGATTACCAGTTCAATTTTGTTGCTGGTAATTGGTCTGTTCAAATTTTCTATTTCTTTCTGGGTTAGCCTTGGAAGGTTGAATTTTTCTAGGAAGCTGTCCATTTCTTCTAGGTTATTCAATTTGTTAGCATATAGTTTTTCATAGTATTCTCCAATAATTCTTTATATTTCTGTGGTGTCCGTAGTGATTTTTCCTTTCTCATTTCTGATTCTGTTTATTTGAGTAGACTATTTTTTTCTTGATAAGTCTGGCTAGAGGTTTATCTATTTTGTTTATTTTCTCAAAGAACCAGCTCTTGCTTTCATTGATTCTATTGTTTTATTCTTTTTGATTTTATTTATTTCTGCTCTAATCTTTAATATGTCCCTCCTTCTACTGACTTTTGGTCTCATTTGTTCTTCTTTTTCTAGTTTCATTAATTGTGAGTTTAGACTGCTCACATGGGATTGTTCTTCTTTTCTGAGGTAGGCCTCTATTGTAATATACTTTTCTCTTAGCATGGCCTTCACTGCGTCCCACAGATTTTGCAGTGTTGAATAATTGTTGTCATTTGTCTCCATATATTGCTTGATCTCTGCTTTTATTTGGTCATTGATCCATTGGTTATTTAGGAGCATGTTGTGAAGTCTCCATGTGTTTGTGGGATTTTTCATTTTCTTTGTGTAATTTATTTCTAGTTTCATACCTTTGTGGTCTGAGAAACTGGTTGGTACATTTTCAATCTTTTTGAATTTACCGAGGCTCTTTTTGAGGCCTAGTGTATGATCTATTCTTGAAAATGTTCCATGTGCACTTGAGAAGAATGTGTATTCTGCTGCTTTTGGGTGTAGAGTTCTGTAGATGTCTGTTAGGTCCATTTGTTCTAACATGTTGTTCGGTGCCTTGGTCTCCTTACTTATTTTCTGTCTGGTTGATCTGTCCTTGAGAGTGGGTGGAGTGTTGAAGTCTCCTAGAATGAATGCATTGCATTCTATTTCACCTTTTAATTATGTTAGTATTTGTTTCACATCTGTAGGTGCTCCTGTGTTGGGCTCATAGATATTTATAATGGTTATATCTTCTTGTTGAATTGACCCTTTTATCATTATGTAATGTTCTTTTTTGTCTCTTGTGACTTTCTTTGTTTTGAAGTTCTGTTTTGTCTGATACAACTTCTGCTTTTTTCTCCCTATTAGTTGCATGAAATATCTTTTTCCAACCCTTCACTTTTAGTCTGTGTATGTCTTTGGGTTTAAAGTGAGTCTCTTGTGGCAGCATATAGATGGGTCTTGTTTTTTTATCCATTCAGTGACTCTGTGTCTTTTGATTGGTGCATTCAGTGCATTTACATTTAGGGTGATTATTGATAGGTGTGTACTTATTGGCACTGCAGGGTTTAGATTCGTGGTTACCAAAGGTTCAAGGTTAACTTCCTTACTGTCCAAGAGTGTAACTCAACTCACTTAGCGTGCTATTACAAACACAATCTAAAGGTTCTTTTTTTTTCCTCCTTTTTCTTCTTCCTCCATTCTTTATATATTTGGTATCATATTCTGTGTTCTTTGTCTATCCCTTGATTGAATTTGGGGATAGTTAATTTAATTGTTCTTTTGCTTAGTATTTATCAGTTCTACTTTCTTTACTGTGGTTTCATTACCTCTGGTGACAGCTATTAAACCTTAGGAACACTGCCATCTGTACCAGTCCCTCCAAAATACACTGTAGAGATGGTTTGTGGGAGGTAAATTCTCTCAGTTTTTGCTTATCTTGAAATTGTTTAATCTCTCCTTCAAAGTTAAATGATAGTCTTGCCAAATAAAGTGAACTTGGTTCAAGGCCCTTCTGCTTCATTGCATTAAATACATCATGCCACTCCTTTCTGGCCTGTAAGGTTTCTGCTGAGAAGTCTGATGATAGCCTGATGGGCTTTCCTTTGTATGTGATCTTATTTCTCTCTCTGGATGCTTTTAATAGACTGTTCTTATCCTTGATCTTTTCCATTTTAATTGTTATATGTCTTTGTGTTGTCCTCCTTGTGTTCGGAGATCTATGCATCTCCATGGCCTGAGAGACTAATCTCCTTCTGCTGATTGGGGAAGTTTTCAGCAATTACTTCCTCAAAGACACTTCCTTTCCCTTTTTCTCTTTCTTCTTCTTCTGGTACCCCTATAATATGAATATTGTTCCATTTGGATTTGTCACACAGTTCTCTCAGTATTCTTTCATTCTTAGAGATCCTTTTTTCTCTCTGTGCCTCAGCTTCTTTATATTTCTTTTCTCTAGTTTCTATTTCATTTATCGTCTCCTCCACTGTATCTAATCTGCTTTTAATACCCCTCATTGTGCTCCTCAATTATTGGATCTCTGACCGGAATTCATTCCTGAGTTCTTGAATATCTTTCCGTACCTCTATGAGCATGTTAGTGATTTTTATTTTGAACTCCCTTTCAGGAAGATTCATTATGTTGATGTCATTTAAATCTTTCTCAGGAGTTGTATTAATAATTTTACTTTGAACCCAGTTCCTTTGTTGCTTCATATTTGTATATTGTGCCCTCGTACCCAGAAGCTCTAGTGTCTCGAGCTGCTCAGCCCCTGAATCAATGTCAGGGGTCACAGGGGAGTGGTATTGGTGCCTGGGGGGGGGAAAGAGCTGTTTCCTGGTTTCTGGCTGCTGTGCCTGTCTCCACTGCCTGAAACAGTGGGCTGAGCACACAGGTATAAGCCTCTACGCTTTGCATTTGAGTTCCTGTAGACAGATCTTCCCTCTGGCTGGCCTAATGGCAGGGTAGGGTTTGCCGGTTTGTGAGCCAGGTGGGGCTGGTCAGGAGAAAGGCCCAGTAGCGTGCATATCACGGAGGGGGTCCTTGGAGCTGTGTAGGCAGCCAGGGAGCTGGAGCACCTGAAGATCGTGAAAGCCACCAACCTACTGGGCAGAGTGCCCCTGGACACTTTTGTCTACCTGTCCTCTCTCATGAGCAGTAAGCTCTGTGCAATCCTTGTCCCTTTAGCAGCCCTTTGCTGTTAGAAAGTCTCTTATACTGCCCATTTTTCTTTTGTCCCAGAGCAACCGGATATGTATCCCTGCTTTCCACAAGTGGTTGGAATCTTAGTCTCTCCAGGAATTCTGCCTGTCTTAGCTTTCCAACCCCCTACTCGCGAGAGTACCATGCAAGCACCATGAAATGTAGGTTTTTGCTCCCAGAGCAGATCTCCGGAGTTAGGTATTCAGCAGTCCCAGGCTTCCAGTCCCTCCCGCTCTGTTTCTCTTTATCCCGCTGGTGAGCTGGTGTGGGGGAAGGGCTTGGGTCCCACCCAGCCACAGCTTTGGTATATTACCCTGTTCCGTGAGGTCTGCTCTTTTCTCCAGGTGTATGCAGTCTGGCACAGTCCTCTCTCCTGTTGCTTTTTCAGGAGTAGTTGTATTAATTATATTTTCATACTATATGTGGTTTTAGGAAGAAGCCTCTGTCTCATGTCTCATGCCACCATCTTTAATCCAATCTGAGATGGGCAATTTTAAAGCTTCCTTTTCAGAAATATTTGGGAAAGAGAAAAACTTCATTCTACCTAAGATAGATTTAATAACTTGCAGGACCACTTTGTTCACAAGGAAAACAAACAAACACTAGTTATGGGTTCCAGAAAATGTCTAGGTATTGAAGACATTGATACTCAATGACTCTCTTCACTTACTTACCAAGAAGTAGTTGATTGTTCCCTTACACCATGGCTTCCTCTTTTTGCTGATTGTTTCTTCACACTCTTTTCACTGTTTCTATTCTACAGTTGTGGCCTAAATATTGTGATAGGGAACAGGGTTTCCTGGGAGTTTAGTTGTGTCTGTGGTTCCTTTGGCCAGAGAATCAGCTGTTGCTTGGTTTTCTTCTGATGTCCAGCATTGTACAGTGGACAGTATCTTTACCAGACGCTGCTGGTGATATAAAACTTCTTTTTCATGTTCCCTTTGCAAAGGAAAACTACTAGAAAATGGTAATATGACTTTATGCTTGATTTTCAACAAATGATAAATTGACAAGTCAATTTAAAAAATAAACTATCTGGCATTCTAAACATTTTCATTGACTCAGGGGTCATGGAGTTGTATAGAAGAGATAGAACCTAATATTTAAGCAAAGGTAGCAAAATTTAAGAAAACTGTATGTTGTATGAATATCTTCTAGTTACCTGTATTATCAATAGCAGCAAGTTTATCTGAAATGTTAATTTAATCTTATACAGGTATATATGGTTTAGGAAGAAGTAATTGAGATAGTTTTAACTTTTTTTCTGACCCACAGGTGTTGGTCTTTGAAGAATAGTTTTAGATTAGGCATAGTTTTTTCTCATATGAAATCAAAGGCAGTAAGCGCCTAACTGCGCATGTGTGGAGCCCGATCCGCTGCGCTCTGATGGAGGCCCCTTCTCTTTGCAACTGTCTTTGGCCTCAGAAACTCACGGTGTCATCAGACCTCAGCTGCCTTTGTAAGATGTGAATTGCCGCTGATCTTAGATCTGTGATCCCACACTGGTCTGTGTGGGCTGTTGCAGTCACGTAATGCTACTTAATAGTACTGAATTTGAGAAATTTGGTTCCAAATACCAATAAGCTCGGTTCAGCCATCTCAGAAAGTAAAGACTTATTAAGTTGATTTCTAAATCAAAAGAAGCCTAGCTTTCCTTATCTAATTTTTCCTTTCAAAATAAACATTTTTAGAATACTTTAAATAATTCAGCAAGTTATTGAATACTGAACACAAACACTGTCCTTCCTTGTCATCTACTGACCTCCCGCCAACTCGCCCAGCCCGCTGCCTGTCTGTCTAGTGCGCCTGTCAGTGTGCACAGCGACCATCTCCTCGATATTCCGGCTTCTCAAGTTTTTTTTATCCTTCTCTCCTCTGGTGATTTCTGTCTTCCATTCCACCTCAGCTTCTCACTTTACAGTCATAATCCCTGACTTTGTCATTGTTGGTAACTGCATAATTTCAATTTGAAGCATTTCCAGTTGTGACCTCCACCTCACACCTCCCCAGCTCACTGTTTCTAGTACCTCCTTTCCAATAATCTTTGACCTTGTCGATTTTTAAGATCCATGAATTCCACTGTCTTTCACTCCTTTATACCCAGTTTAAATTCATGTCATTGTTTACTTGGCAAAATCCAATTCTAAATTAAATCCATCTTTAAATTCTAAACCCTGGGCTGAATGTTGCTGGAGCAAAACATGTCATCTTGCCATCTTTTCTCACCTTAGGTTTCGGGCTAGTCATCTCCAGGGGCCACTTGTGCTCTCCACCCGCCATGCTGTGTGTTCCCCAGCCATTCACCCTTTCTTTTCTTGGATGACTATTTCATACTTTCCTCTCCTCACCATTGCCTCCCCTGTCCTTACTCTTAGCTAATAACCTAGTTTCATATTTTACCAAGAAGATAAATGGAAATCAGAACACTTTTGACAAGCTCTCACCACCCTGTGTAGCCACGTGTCGTCAGTGGCCACACACTCTTTCCTCCTGCACTCTGGGTGAGTGGAAGGCTCCTGGCAACTTCTCTGCACTGGACCCCTTCCTCTTCTGTCACCTTTTCAAAAATACGGTTTTCTCTCCATTTCATGAGTCTTTTCCGTGGTCATTTCCCATCTATTGGTCATTCCTATCAGCCTGCAAATATTTTATTTTTTCCATCTTAAAAAAAACAAATCCTCTACTGATCCTGTTTTCCTCTCCAGTTAGTTGTTGCTCCCATTCTCTTCTTCCCTTTATAGCAAAATTTCTCTGAATAATTGTCATTACTCATGGTCTCCAGTTCCTCTTCTCCTCTTCCCTCTTGCACTAGGCTTTTGTTTTCCTCCTCTTTCCTTAAAAATTTCTCACTTAAAAAATTCTCATTCCTCATCTCACTTTGAATTGGCAGCGAACAGCACAAGTCAGTCACTGTCTCCTCTCAGAGACACTGTCCTCATTTGGCTTCTCAGTCAGCACATTATCCTAGTTTTCCTCCAAACTCTGGCTTTTTTTCTTCTCAACTTTGCTGAGTATTTCTCACCTCTTTTTATTGAATCTCTTCTTCTATGTACCTATTTAAATTTATGTGGCAATTTCATCTAGTCTCATATTTTGTATATGCTGAAGACTGTTGGATATATGAACTGAAAGTCTCAATAGCTTTCTTTTAATGTCTTAAGGCATCTCAAACTTATCTTCAAAACTGAGCTCCTGATATCTCATCATGACATGCTTCTTCATAGTTGTCCTTTTCTTAGTCAGCGGCAGTTTTGTTATTCAGGTTGCTTGGATCCATCCTTAAATCATCCATCCTTAGCATTTTTCTGACTCATACTCATATCCATTTCAACAGCAAATTCTTTTTGACTGTATCTTTGGACCATATTCCGAGTCTCACACCTTTCCTGCAGTTATGTATCATCCTCTCTTACTGGCATTATTGCAGTATCCTGTAATCAGTGTTGCTGTGTCCACCCTTGCCCATTTACAGGCTATTCACCAAATACCAGCCAGAGGGATCCTGTTGAAATGCAGTTCAGACAGCAGCATGACTTGGCTCAATGGCTTCCTTTCTCACTTACCTGCTTAGTGCCTCCTTCATTATCATAGTAGAGTCAGAGTGGTTACAGTGACCTACAAGGCCCTATCTGATCTGTGCCACCTCTCTATCCCATCCTCTTAACTCTTCAACTTATCTTCTGTCACTATTTCTCTTACTCCCGACCATGCACTCTGGACTTCCTGCCATTCCTTTGTTGTGATAAACATACTCGTACCCCAGGACCTTGGCCCTTGTTTGTCCTTTTGCCCGGAGCATTCATTCCCTCGGATAAATGCACGTAACACTTGCTCACTTCTTTCAGTTCTTTCCTTGGGTGTCACCTTCATGATTTTCCCACTTGAAATTGCAGTAGGGCCACTTCCTACTCTTTATCACCTATTCCCCGCTTTCCTGTTCTCCAGAGCACTTGTCATCATTAACACTATATATTTTATTAATTTATTTTGTTTTTATTGTCTGTTTCCCCTCACTAGAATAAATTCCATGAGGATAGTAATTTTTTTTTCTGTTTAGTTTGCTATATCCTCTGTATCTAGAATAGTGTCTATGCAATATTAAGTACTTTAGAACATTGGAGTAAGGGCGAATTATCAGTATTGTGAATATTCCATTACAGGTAAGAAACTGAGCTTAGGGACTTGAGTAATTTATGATGCTAGCACTTCCACCCAGATCTGTTCTGGCTGATGGAGCAATCATTGTATATATTATTTTACCCATTGGGATACTGTGTTTATGAACTTTATGTGAGTTAATTGCATTATAACATAGATAAAGTCATCACTATTGTGAATTTCATGTGTATTCTTTCTCTCAATCATTACGTTTTTGGAGAAAATAGCAAGATTTTTAACATTTAACTCTTACTGAAGCAGTTTATTAGGTCCTAGAAATTTGTCAAGAGTTGCTAAGCTGTTTCCTCAAACCAAGCATGTTTTGGAATAAGAGTTCTGAAAAACTTTTCTGGCAGCATGTAATAAATAAGAACCCTGCTTATTTGGTTAAGGTGGTTCAGTTATTGTAGGGATGGTTCAGTTATTCTAGGGATGTGGATTCCACAGGTGGCAGCTGGACTCTATATTCATTTTCTACCACTGAATTGTTCTGAATTCAATGGAGTCATAGGTTTTCAGAAATTATCATGCTACTTGTACCCAAATAGGGAACTGATGAGGGACAGACATCCAATTTCAGAAGATAGTCAGAGATGTGATGAGTATGAATCATGCTTTCAGCTTTTGCAGCTGCTTTTAGAGTGCAGGCTACAGGATGTGTCTAGTTGGCATTTACCAACACCTGCCCTATTGATGGTTCTTATTCAAAAGGAATGATTGAGCTGCAAGTGAATTCTGTGTATCAAGAAGAACTGGTATCCTTGGATTATGGAAACCGAAACTATGAATCCCAGATCTCGCTCCAAATGTTTGGTCACCTGGCCAGAGCTTGTGTCCATCTGGCTCCTGAAATTAGAATTTTTCATGACATGCTGATGTTGGCTAAAAGGTGGTGAAATTTCAAATGGGAATTGTATGCTAATAGCATTGTACCTTGTAGATTCAGTGGAAAGTCTAAAGTGTTCAGCAAACAGTTTAAATTTGGAGAGTCTCAGACTCCAAATTCTGTCTTCTCTTTAGCAGGTAGAGCTGAAGTCTGTGCTCAGTTCTTTGCAGTTCCAGCTGTTATTTGTGGGCTCTTGGTTTCTCTTGCAGGCACAGGGGTCAGCCAAAGATCTGAGCAGAGTTTGTGCATCTGATTTGGGGTGCCCTCAAGTATTGCTCTTCATTTAGGGATTTAATCTCTCCATTTCTAGCTATTGGCAATCACAGACTCCATTCTCTGACACGTCAAGCCCAGAAGACTGAGTAGTTTGTCTGAATTTAACTGTCCCATGTCATAGAGACTGGGGAGTCCTCTCAGGGGGCAAGCCTTGTAAATGTCATGCTCATTCACTGCGCTTCCTTTTTATCAAGGTCAAGCCGCCTTTGGTTTAGGCCTGCTTTTTGGCTCTCTATTGCTTGTTAAGTACTTGTTTCATTTGTCCAGAGTAGATAGTCATCAGACATGAGTGTTAGTTTGGGGAAAAACAAAACAAAACAAAACAAAACTACCATTACTGAGTTCAGGACCTCAGTGAGTTGTGATGCATGGTTTTCATTCTCATTCTGTTCAAAATACTTCCTAACTTAGATTCTGATTTCTTCCTTGAGGCATAGGTTGCTTAGACATATATTTAAAATTTTTTTCTGACATGAGGATTTTCTAATTATCTTTTTGTTAATGACTTCTAGCTTCCACCATGGTCAGAATGAATATACTCTATGATTTAAATCCTTTGAAACTTGCTGAGATTGGATTACCCTGTCTATGGTCAATTAATGTCAGTGTTCTGTTTACTTGAAAAGGATTTGTGTTCTTAGCTCTCAGGTGCACAGTCCTGTGCGTGTCAGTTAGGTCATGTTTGTTAATCATGTTCAACTATAGTTTTTCCCTTTTTATTTTGGTATGCTTTTTCACTATTACTGAGATTGGTACATTAAAATCTCCTGCTCTATTGGGAATTTATCCATTTTTTCTTCTAATTCTGTTAATTTTTCCTATTTATTTGGAGCCTGTGTTATTATGTAAATATAAATTTATAATTATGTCCTCCTTGTGAATTAAACCCTTTAACAGTACAAAATTTCCTTCTTTGTCTCTGGTAATGCCTTTTCCCTTATAGTCTACCTTGTCTTCTCTTAACATAGTGATATCAACTGTCTTTGGTTAGGTTTTTCGTTTTAAATTTCTTCCCTTCCTTTTTACTTATAACTTTTCTGTTATCTTTACTCTTTGAGTGTTTTAAGTAGTTGAGTTTTGCTTTCTTTTATCCCAGTATGACAATCTTTCTTCTAATTGGAACACTTAGACTACTTAATATAATTACTAGTTAATATAATATCATGTTTGTCCTTAAAACAGCATCATACTAGTTATTTTCTATTTCCTTTATCTATGCTTTTTTTCTTCTATCTCACCATTGTTAACTCACTGAATTTTCAGTTGTATTGTGTATTATGTTACTCTCATTAAGATGACTTTATTTTCTTTTTTTAAGGAAAAGATAGAGTGTTTAATACCCCATTGTGTGAACAAGGAATTGTTGGGTTTGGAATTGGAATTGCAGTCACGGGAGCTACCGCCATTGCAGAAATTCAGTTTGCAGATTATATTTTCCCTGCATTTGATCAGGTAAGAAGATTGCATTTTATTGTAAGCGAATACTTCTAAGGTTGTGAAGTCCATGAAGTATTGACATATCCTCCAAACCCACTCCCTATCTTAGAAACTTTTTGTTACCTTGGAGTTAGTGCATTAAGAACTGTTATTAGGAGCATTTATTTAGAGAGCTAATAAAATGATAAGAAAGTAGATGGGAAAAAAGGACTCACTGTGTTATGTCCCCTTTCTTTTCCCCTCTCAGATCGTTAATGAAGCTGCCAAGTATCGCTACCGCTCTGGAGACCTTTTTGATTGTGGAGGCCTCACCATCCGGTCCCCTTGGGGTCGTGTTGGCCACGGGGCTCTCTACCATTCTCAGAGTCCAGAAGCTTTTTTTGCTCACTGCCCAGGAATCAAGGTATCCTCATTTATATATTTTCTTGATCTCTGTTTGATGTTTGATGTTTCCATTTTGGTTTATTCCATTAAATAATATACTTATTTAGAGGAAAACAAACAGGAATTTAAAATTTATGGGAACTTAATTGTCTTTTTAAAAGAGAGCTTAGTATTTATTTTTTATTTTTTATTTTAGATCAACTACCCAATGCCCAGGTTTATAGAATATTCTCTTTGAAGTAGCACTGGCTTGACCCTGACGTGAATTTCATAGTCTTAAAAGTATAAGACTGAGAACGTAGTTGTTTGATCTCCCTCTCTCAAAGCTCTGTTTCTTTCTGACAGTGCTTTCTCACTCAGGTGATTCTAGGGTAATTTTAATAAATCTATTGTTTAATCCATATTTACCTCAAAGTTACAGGAATGAGACTTCTGCTGTTAGTCTATTTCTTACTTTTTAAATAAACTAAGAGAAGGTATGTTTTCCTGTCCAGGTAAGATAATACTTGCTTGAACAACTAATTTTGTAAGCATCTCTTTTATAACCATAATAATCTTAGGTCTTCCACAGTAGCTTAGGTTTTTTGATTAAAAAAGAAAAAAAAATATGTATTTGCATATTTTCTGTCTTAATTTTTTGCGTTTTCTTTTTTTCTATTTCTATTTACTGAAGAGCTTTCCAACAAATCTTTATAAAAACTCACAAATATATCCACCCAGGGCTATATGTTTATTTTTTGATAACATAAATTGTTGTTAATTTGTCTGTTTTATCCTTATTTGTTTGTTCTACTAGAGCAAAGTCATGAAGTTTTTCATAGTTAAGTAGAGATTGTACAAATTTTCAATGCAAATTAGAAGTAGTAGCTTGGGACAGAAGCCGCATTTAAGGCAATAGTTATTTTTATGCTTGAGCTGAACATTGATTCACATTTAACGTTTATGATGTTACCCAGTACTTAAGAACAGATCTTTTCTCTTAATCTACTTTGTCTTCCACCTGCCTTTCTTTATCCAAAATGAAAATATACAAATAGTACAAAATGCTAAAAATAAATACATGAAGAAAGCAGATGCTGAGAAATTAAAGTAGGATATAAGATAGATTTGGTGTGTTACGGTAAGCAATGTGTTGAGTATTTATGGAAAATGAAATGGTGAGATTTGTGCTGTTTTATTTTTTAAATAAAAATCCTTTAATAAAATAGTGTAGAAATTACTTTGAAAGCCAAATGTAGTTTGTTTCAAGGAGTCTTACTTGATTCTTTGTGATAAATTCAGGTTTATTTTAATAACTCTTCCTATGCAACATGTCTTAATGCAGTTATTTAACATTCATAAGAACTAAGCACAAGTTTGTGATTTGAGGCAGAATGGTGTAGAAGTTAAGAACCAAGGCTCTGGGATCAGAATTGGACGAGCATCTCTGGGCTGGCAAGCAATGCAACCTTGGGCAAGTTACCTGATCTCTCTTTAAGCCTCAGTCTTATTTGTAAATTGGGAAAAATAATAGCTCCCTTGTGGGTTGCTACGAACAGTAGATGAATTAATCTGTATAGAGTGCTTGCCCAGTTAACACATGTGCTACCTGCTGTTATTATCATCCTTCTCATTATCAAACTCATTCTCAAGAAAGTCCTGCAGCCCTTTACTCTCAACTGCAGGTGTGTGGTATCCACATGTTTAGCTTTGCAGTAACTAGGCATTATAGTGCTTGGAATGTAAAGTTTAGTGGATTATTGTTCCACTTAGGAATGAAGACCATATTTTTCATGGAAAAGGAGAGTTTGGTATGTTAAAATTTTGGAGAACAGAGCTGCAGGCCCTGTGGAAGTAGCAGAGCACTAGAAAAGATTTCTTTATAGGTAAATACAGAAAGATTGACAAGTTTACTTCTCTGTTTTGATGAATGCTCTTGGAGGGTTCCTTTTATCTTTTTATGTATATTGTAAGTTTAGCTCCTTAAGAGAAGAGCATTGTCTGAGTAACCAGAATATAGTGGGCATCCGATAAATATTTGTTGAACAAATGGAATTTTTTGGAGATAATATGTAAACTTTATAATGGTAATTAGGCTAATAATATTTCTACATTAGTAACAATTGGTTATTTAAGTATCAACCTCCTTATAAGTGAATTTACTGGGATACATTTTCACTGAAATTAACTTTAAAAAAAAAATTTGTTTTTCCAGGTGGTTGTACCCAGAAGCCCTTTCCAGGCCAAGGGACTTCTTTTGTCATGCATAGAGGATAAAAATCCTTGTATATTTTTTGAACCTAAAATACTTTACAGGGCAGCAGGTAAGCAGGTAAAGGTTTCCTTTATTTCATATGTGTGAATATCTTTATGTATTTTGTTTTGCCCAGCTGAAAGTTATAACTCATAATCTTGATTTGTATTTCTCTTACAGAAGAAGGCTCTGATTAATTTCTTCTATATTTAGTCTGTCCTCAGCTGTATATTTCATGTTAACCTTAGGGAAAAATCTGTCTGTTTTTATGTTTTATGTTTAGCCATTTTATATTTTGATTGTGGAAACAGAAACAATGTGAATTGGTAGCAAGAACATAGGGACAATGTTTTGCTACATAGTAGATATTTAATAAATGTGGGCTGAATGAAAAAGTGAATGAGTTCATCATACTAAATAATATCAAATACCTGTTTAGCTAAAGTGTCCTTATAAGTTTTCATCTAAATTAGGAATGTTTGATAGTGAAGGGGGTATTATTGATGCTGTCACGTCAGGTCTACAGTGGGATGACTGTCAAAGCAAACTGAGGTGCTTGCTGAAAATCATAAGTCTGTAACTGTCACGTATGGTTGCTTATTTATCAGCTGTAATGGAAATCTTAAACATTAGACTGTTCTATCTATAAAGTATATTTCATTTTGAGTTCAAGAGGCATTGTTTGGCAAAAGATTTTCCTTGAACAGTTAAGCTTAAAAACATTGCGATGTGGTTTGTATGTAATAAAATGCACAGATACTAAGTGTTCAGCCTGAAAGATTTTTTTAACAGTCTTATATAGCCATGTAACCACAATGCATAATATGACAACATTTTTCATCACTTTAGCAAGCTCCTTCCTGTTTCTTTCCTGCCAGTCCATTCTGCCACCCACTTCCTGATTGCTGTCACCATAGATTAGTTGCACATGTTTTTAGGCTCCATCTAAACAAATTACACAGTATATATTCTTTTGTTTGCCTTCTTTTGCCCAACCTAATGTTTTTGAGATTCGTTTATGTTGTTGCTTGTTATCAGTAGTTTATTCCCTTTTCATTGCTGGGTAGCATTTCCATTGTGTGACTATACAGTTTGTCCACTCCCCTGTTGATGAACGAATGTTCATCACTGTTTTTCAGTTTTTGCCTACTTTGTACAGCCTGCTAGGGACAGTCTCATGTAAGTGTTTTTGTGTACATAATGTTTCATTTTTGGGGGGTAACAAACATACAGGAATGGAATTGTTGTGTCACAGGGTAGATACAGATATAATTAAGAATCTACGATGTTTTTCATTTTACATGTGCTATTTTATACTTTCTCTGGAAATTAATCAGAGTTCGAGTTGCTTCTAAGTTAAGTATATTTTAAATTGAATGTCTACAGTTTTTAGGAACTCTATTGTGACCTGTATATCATTATGGAATAAAAATTAAGGATTTAAAATCTTGAGTTAACAGGAAAACACTGATGGTATATACTGAGTAGCTATTTGACTTGAAATTACTTTAGCTACACTACAGATATTTGTGAGGCCAACCCACTGTTAAAGCTAATCAATTAATGCAGAGTTTTCTCCCAGTATTTAATAGATGGAGGCTGAATAAAAGAAACATTTGGAAAAGTAATACTCACGTTGCTGAAAATTTTTAAATTAGGATTGGTAAAGGAAATGTTGAATGTTATAGAATTCTAGCTAAGAGAAAGAGCATGAGAAATTTGTTGTAAGATTGGCCCTGGAGAAGATGGGGAAAGACTCTAATGAAGAAGAAGGCTCAGAACCTTTTAGAAGTTTCTGCTTGATTATGTGCCATTCCTAGAACTCTCTTCTCTTGACCCCTAGTGGCTTGGTAAAGACCAAAATAAACACTAGTTCTTTCACAGCTTGAGAGCTTCTCTGCAGTAGATAGTAGGCTGGGAAAAAAGAGCTAGCCACCAAAATCTTTATGTCGGTTTTCTCTAGGTGGTTATCAGAGTTGATCCCTGAACCAGCAGCATAAAGGCATCCTGGGAGCTTATTAGAAATGAAAATTGTCAGAGCTTAATTCATGACTGACTGAACCGGAGCCTCTCTTAGTAGGCCTCCAAGTGGTTCTGACTCCCACTGAAGCTTGAGAACCAGTGTTTAATGTCAGTGCTGAAGCGGCAACAGATTTCACTGTATTTTATTCTTGGTTCTTATACAGAATTCAGGTTGCTTTTAAGCCATCATTTTCTTAGCTTTGTCCTCCGGTTCAAATCAGTACCTCACAGCTTGCCGTATTCTGGTTTCTGCCTGTGGGGCTGGCAGGGGGTGGCCTCTGACTGTCCCGACACTGACCCCCCTGCTTCCTCCCCGCAGCCCACTCTTCTCGGCTCTCAGGTCTGCTTTGCACTGGGGCACTCCGAACTTCCAGTTGTTTGCAATGATAGAAAAAGGAATGGGGCATTTTGATTCATTAGTCTGATGTGCCTTATGGAAGACATTTCTGTATTGACAGCATCAAATAGACCAATAAAAGAAGGTGCTTTAGAGTCATTTCAAAGATCAGAGTAACCTGATAGTCTTCCTATTGCCACCACTTATAAACTTAAGGTATCTATACATTTAGTAGATAAACTTTTTGGGAATAGTTTAAACAGAGTAGACTGCATATATGAATTTTTACATTCAGAGTTTTTTAAAAATTCATATTGGGAAAGGTTGAAGTAATATAGATGTATATTAAATACTAGGCTGACAATTTTTTATAAAAGTAATTGGGAGTTGTATTCATCAGACGATAGTTCATTTAGGTTAATTACCCAATATTCTTAATGAAATGGAACATAGTTAAGTATAAAATAGCTTTTGAAGAGACTGAGGTAATGTTTATAAAATCTGTGCATTTAAACCCTTTATTTATTTATGGATGATATCTTAAACAGAGATATATTCATGAGTTAGACAACTGTAAAAGGTTAGATATATTTTTTAGGCTAACAGTAGAAACCATAATAAGACCTTGAATAAGATGGAAATCTATTTCTCTGCCGTGAATACCCAGGTCGGCGGTCCAGGGCTGCTGTGGTGGCTCCTCAGTCATCATGGTGCAAGGGCCCTCTGGTGTCTCCATCCTAACCCGTGGCACTCAGCTCCTGGGCCCGGGTCCGCTTTGCTCCTACCATCCCAAAGACATTTCACCCACCAGGAGGGGGAAAAGGGAAGGCAGAAGGGGAAAGGAATTCTGCTCTGAAAAGAATGACTGGAAAATTGCACATATTAAATCTACTCATCTTCCATTGGCTAGAAGTTCATCACAGGGCCATGCCTAGCCACAAGGAGGCTGGGAAGAGTAGGCTTTAGCTTAATGCCAACTAAAATTTTTATTATACAATGAAGGGAGATGGATATTGACAACTACCAGTCTCTACTACAGTTCTTGTGTGTTTTCCAAAAGAAGGGAATTTTAAGAAGGGAATATATCGGAGTTTTTTCACCTCTCTCCCTCCGGTCCTGCTCTGGGTCAGGACTACAGCTCTTTGTGTTACAAGCTC
>JAQQAC010021848.1:435662-506316 GCA_029783875.1 Phataginus tricuspis
GCCGCTTGCAGCCGCTCCAGCCTCTGCTGCCGCCGCCGCTGGCCGCTGGCCGCTGGCCACTCGCCGCTGGCCGCTCCTTTCGCCGGAGACAATCAGACGCGACAGGAAGTTCACTCGAAGGGAGAACTCGTTTATTGGGGCTCAGGGCATGGGATATATAGGGTGAAGTCTCTCCTGATCGGTCACCTATGCTAATAAGGCAACTTTCACTTTTCCAAATCAGGCACAGAGTTGCGCACATGCGCAGCTGTCTCTGATGTAAGAAGCGGACCGGAGTGGGTGCAGCTAAACCTCAGGGGGCTTTTGGCGGCCACCCCTGCAGCGCGGCTGAGTTCTCAGTGGCCATCTTTGTGGCATGGCTGAGATTCAAAGGCAGTTCCCAGCAGCCACCCTCGTGGCGAGGCTGAGATTCAAAGGCAGTTCCCCACAGGAATAGAGTTATTAGAAATACGATTATTTACTCTTTGATCCACAGTCCACTCTAAGAATCTACTTCAGAGAGATACTGGTAAAAGTCTGAAGAAATACTACCGTTTATTGCAGTGCCTTATATAAGAGCAGGGACTGGAAACAACCCGTTTGTCCATCACGAGGGTATTTTGGGTTGTTTGAAAAGCTAAGCTACATCTATCTGCTGGATTATACTGCAGCTCTTTAAAGGAGTGAGATCTCTAGGTAACTGCTAGAGATCAAGGTTTTAGCAGATATAAAACACTAGATGCAAGGAATTTGTATAGGCATTATTCCTATAATATATGCAATTATAGAAGCTAAACAGTCTATGTTAAATTTATTGCTTCTGTATTTGGTGTTGTATCCTGAGGTCTGCAGGGCAGACTGTCAGGAAGGGAAGATGGACATAAAGTATGGGAGAACAAGGACAAATTCAAAGCTGCTTGTGTGGATTGGCATCCAAAGGACAATCTGGAGCTCACTACCTCCAATCCTTAGTGTGAAGAAAAATTGATCATTAGGGATAGGAATCTTTAATAGCCTGTCTAAAAAATGGTGAGGGCCTGAACTGGCAGAGAGGGATGGATGGGTTATAAATTTGTTAGATTGTATGAAATACTTGGTGTCTAAATGAATTTAAGGAGGGGAAAGAAGAAGGAGGTGTCAATAGTTTGAGTACAGAATATGGTTTCCTTGTCTGGTCATAATGGAAGAATGGTAGATTAGATACCCTTAAATAAATGGGAGTGTGTTTATTTTAAATGTATACTGAGCTGGCATGGAAGTTGGGATTGTGCAGTGTACTGAAATGAAGCTCAGAACCTTGGGATGTAAGTGAATGCTGAAGTATCCCTGTGGATGTTTGCCAGGTCCTGGAGACACTGCGCTTCTGCGTTGATGATGTCATGGGACAGTGGGGATAAGACATACAAGGTCCAGGGCCCAGTGTAGGTAAAATGTATAAGGAACCCTTGCTTAAGGATGTGTCTACCACATCCATAGGGTGAGGTGGAGGAAGGAAAGTGACCTGTCTTGACTCTTTGTTGATGGAGAGAAAAGAAAATCTCAAGAATCTTTATCACAAGATGGCTCCTCCACAGAATTATGATTTAAATAATGCTAGTGTGGTCTGAAAATTACTAAGTAGATAATTTAAAGTTGTTCCAGGTTGATGGCACTACAAGAGAGCTGTCAGAATGACACAAAATCCTCTCTGGAGTCACTTCAACCCAGGCTTCAGAATAGTCCCACAAATAAAGCTCCAAGGAAAAAATAGTTTTTTTTTTTTTTGAGCAGAAATAAAATAAGGCAGATGCAGGCCCATTAAGATTTCAGATACTAGAACTATCACATAGAGAACACAAAAAGTAGATTTCATATTACTAAAAGGAGACACTTCAGAATATAAGCTGTAGACAAGCGTATTTGAAGAATGGAATGCAGTATCTGTAACAGAAAAAAAAATCTCTGGCTTAACTAGAAATTATAAAAGATAAAGGGAAAATGAGTAAACTGGAAGATAAGGCCAAAAAAATTAGCTGCATATAGTTTAGAGAAAGAAGAAACATATGAGAGAAATGTTGAATATGGAGGGAGAATGGGAAGGTCTAAATATATTCAAGAAGCAGAGATGAGTGTGTTGCCTAATAATGTTCATTCATAGAATTTTGCTGACAGAAAAGTAATTCCCTGGTGTATTTTGGCTATTCTGGGATATTGGAACGAGTTTGACGCAGTAGGAAGTATCAACTATTACTCATTAACCATTGCTTTGCATCAACTATTACCTGCTTTTCCCACCAGCAGCATCATTTAATAAGATGTTATTTTCCCAAAGCTAGAATAGTATTCTGCACATAATTTCTGAAACAGTGTTTCTATGCAGCTCTTTAAAGGAGTGAGATCTCTAGAATAACTGCTAGAGATCAGGGTTTGATCAGATGTTAAACACTAGATACAAGGAATATAGGATAGGCATTATAAGTATAATATATTGCAATTATAGAAGCTAAACAGTCTCCAGGGATATAGGTAAAGAGTTCCTTAGGAAGCTAAAGTATTTGGTAACTATAAAAATTAGCTTGCTACATCAAAGAAAAATTTTCCCCTAATGTATAATTTTACCTCTATCATTTATATCTCTAAATCCAATTCAAGATTCAGTTATAGAAGCAAATAGTTATTTAAGGCTTTAGCTTGTAGTTGTACACAGCTCTTTGTCGTTCATTAATCTTTTATATTTTTTCTAATTTTTATTTATTTATTTTTTTCCTTTTGTTAATGTACCATTACATGAGCAATAATATGGTTACTAGACTCCCCCTATTATCAAGTCCCCACCATATTCCCCATTGCAATCACTGTCCATCAGTGCAGAAGGATATTATAGAATCACTACTTGTCTCCTCTGTGTTATACTGCCTTCCCTGTATCCCCCCACCAAACCCCCATCCCTGCTATATTATGTGTGCTAATTGTAATAGCCCTTTTCCCCCTTATCGCTCCCTTCCCACCCATTTTCCCCAGTACCTTTCCCCGTGGTAACTGTTAGTCCATTCTTGGGTTCTGTGAGCTTGCTGCGGTTGTGTTCCTTCATTTTCTCTTTGTTCTTATATTCCACATATGAGTGAAATCATTTGGTACTTGTCTTTCTCCACCTGGCTTATTTCACTGAGCATAATACCCTCTAGCTCCATCCATGTTTTGCAAATGGTAGAATTTGTTTTCTTCTTATGGCTGAATAATATTCCATTGTGTATATGTACCACATCTTCTTTATCCATTCATCTACTGATGGACACTTAGGTTGCTTCCATTTCTTGGCTACTGTAAATAGTGCTGCAATAAACATAGGGGTGCATATATCTTTTTAAAACTGGGCTGCTGCATTCTTAGGGTAAATTCCTAGGAGTGGAATTCTGGGTCAAATGGTATTTCTATTTTGAGTTTTTTGAGGAACCTCCACATACTGCTTTCCACTAATTTACATTCCCACCAGCAGTGTAGGAGGGTTCCCCTTTCTCCACACCCTCGCCAACATTTGTTGTTGTTTGTGTTCTGGATGGTGGCCATCCTAACTGGTGTGAGGTGATATCTCATTGTGGTTTTAATTTGCATTTCTCTGATGACTAGTGATGTGGAGCGTCTTTTCATGTGCCTGTTGGCCATCTGAATGTCTTCTTTGGAAAAGTGTTCAGCTCCTCTGCCCAATTTTTAATTGGATTATTTGCTTTTAGTTTGTTAAGGTGCATGAGCTCTTTATATAATTTGGATGTCAACCCCTTGTCAGATATGTCATTTATGAATATATTCTCCCATACTGTAGGAAGTCTTTTTGTTCTACTGATGGTATCCCTTGCTGGACAGAAGCTTTTTAGTTTGACATGGTCTCATTCGTTCATTTTTGCTTTTGTTTCCCTTGCACCGGGAGACATGTTCATGAAGAAATTGCTCATGTTTGCATCCAAGAGATTTTTGCCTATATTTTTTTCCAAGAGTTTTATGGTTACATGACTTACATTCAGGTCTTTGATCCATTTTGAGTTTACTTTGGTGTATGGGGTTAGACAGTAATCCAGTTTCATTCTCTTACATGTAGCTGTCCAGTTTTTCCAACACCAGGTGTTAAAGGGGCTATCATTTCCCCATTGTATATCCATGGCTCCTTTATCATATATTAATTGACCATATATCCTTGGGTTTATATCTGGGCTCTCTAGTCTGTTCCATTGGTCTATGGGTCCGTTCTTGTGCCAGTACTAAATTGTCTTGATTACTGTGACTTTGTAGTAGAGCTTGAAGTCAGGGAGCACAATTCCCCCACTTTATACTTCCTTCTCAGGATTGCTTTGGCTATTCGGGGTCTTTTGTGGTTCCATATGAATTTTAGAATGATTTTCTTTAGTTCGTTGAAGAATGCTGTTGGTATTTTGATAGGGATTGCATTGAATCTGTAGATTGCTTTAGGCAGGATGGCCATTTTGACAATATTAATTCTTCCTATCCATGAGCACGGGATGTGTTTCCATTTATTGATATCTTCTTTAATTTCTCTCATGAGTGTATTGTAGTTTTCAGAGTATAAGTCTTTCACTTCCTTGGTTTGGTTTATTCCTAGGTATTCTATTCTTTTTGATGCAATTGTGAATGGAATTTTTTTTCTGATTTCTCTTTCTGCTAGTTCATCATTAGTGTATAGAAATGCAACAGATATCTGTGTATTAATTTTGTATCCCTCAACTTTACTGAATTCAAATATTATATCTAGTCGTTTTGGAGTGAATTCTTTCGGGTTTCTTATGTACAGTATCATGTCATCTGCAAACAGGGACAGGTTGACTTCTTCTTTACCAATCTGGATGCCTTTTATTTCTTGGTGTTGTCTGATTGCCATGGCTAGGACCTCCAGAATTATGTCGAATAACAGTGGGGAGAGTGGTCTTCCTTATCTTGTTCCCGATCTTAAAGGAAAAGCTCTCAGTTTCTTGCTGTTAAGTATAATGTTGGCTGTGTGTTTGTCATATATGGCCTTTATTATCTTGAGGTAATTGCCCTTTATACCCATTTGTGAGAGTTTTTATCATGAATGGTTGTTGAATTTTGTCGAATGCTTTTTCAGCATCCATGGAGATGATCATGTGGTTTTAGTCCTTTTTGTTGATGTGGTGGATGATGATGATGGATTCTCCAAAATTGTACCATCCTTGCAACCCTTGGATGAATCCCACTTGATCATGGTGGTTGATCTTTTTGATGTATTTTTGAATTCAGTTTGCTGATATTTTGTTGAGTATTTTTGCATCTATGTTCATCAGGGATATTTGTCTGTAATTTTCTTTTTTTGTGGTGTCTTTGCCTGGTTTTGGTATTAGAGTGATGTTGGCTTCGTAGAATGAGTTTGGGAGTATTCCCTTCTCTTCTAATTTTTGGAAAACTTTAAGGAGGATGTGTATTAGGTCTTCACTAAATGTTTGATAAAATTCAGCTGGGAAACCATCTGTTCCAGTAGTTTTTTTCTTAGGTAGTTTTTTGATTACCAATTCAATTTCTTCGCTGGTAATTGGTCTATTCCGATTTTCTGTTTCTTCCTGGGTCAGCCTTGGAAGGTTGTATTTTTCTAGAAAGTTGTCCATTTCTTCTGGGTTATCCAGTTTGTTAGCATATAATTTTTCATAGTATTCTCTAATAATTCTTGTATGTCTGTGGTGTCTGGAGTGATTTTTCCTTTCTTATTCCTGATTCTGTTTATGTGCATATACTCTCTTTTTTCCTTGATAATTCTGGCTTGGGGTTTATCTATTTTGTTTATTTTCTTGAAGAACAAGCTTCTGCTTTTATTGATTCTTTCTATTGTTTTATTTTCTCAATTTTATTTATTTATGCTTTAATCTTTATTATGTCCCTTCTTCTACTGACTTTGGGCCTCATTTGTTCTTCCTTTTCTAGTATCATTATTCATGAGTTTAGACTGTTCATTTGGGATTGTTCTTCTTTCCTGAGGTAGGCCTGTGTTGCAATGTATTTACCTCTTAGCATGGCGTTTGCTGCGCCCCACAGGTTTTGTGGTGTTAAATTACTGTTGTTATTTGTCTCCATATATTGCCTGATCTCTGTTTATATTTGGTTACTGATCCATTGATTATTTAGGAGCATGTTGTGAAGCCTCCATGTGTTTGTGGGCTTTTTTGTTCTCTGTGGAATTTATTTCTAGTTTCATTCCTTTGTGGTCTAAGAAGCTGGTTGGTACAATTTCAATCTTTCTGAATTTACTGAGACTCTTTTTGTGGCCTAGTATATGATCTATTCTTGAAAATGTTCCATGTGCACTGAAAAAGAATGTGTATCCTGTTGCTTTTGGATGGAATGTTCTGTAGATGTCCGTTAGGTCCATGTGTTCTAATACGTTGTTTAGTGCCTCTGTCTCTTTATTTATTTTCTGTCTGGTTGATCTGTCCTTTGGAGCGAATGGTGTGTTGAAGTCTCTGAAAATGAATGCATTGCATTCTATTTCCCCCTTTAATCCTGTTAGTATTTGTTTCACATATGTAGGTGATCCTGTGTTGGGTGCATAGATGTTTATAACAGTTATATCCTCTTGTTGGACTGACCCCTTTATCATTATGTAATATCCTTCTTTGTCTCTTGGGACTTTGTTTGTTTTGAAGTCTATTTTGTCTGATAAAGTATGGCATCTGCTGCTTTTTTCCCTATTAGTTGCATGAAATATCTTTCTCCATCCCTTTCCTTTCAGTCTTTGGGTTTGAAGTGAGTCTCTTGTGGGCAGCTTATAGAGGGGTCTTGTTTTTTTTTATCTATTCAGTGACTCTACATCTTTTGATTGGTGCATTCAGACCATTTACAGTAGGGCGATTATTGATAGGTGTGTATTTATTGCCACTGCAGGCTGTAGATTTGTTGCCACCAAAGGTTAGAAAGTAATTCCCTTACTATCTAACAGTCTAATTTAACTCACTTCATATGTTATTATGTTATTACAAACACAAGGTAAAGATTCTTTTTTTTTCCTCCATTTTCTTCCTCCTCCATTCTTTGTATGTTATGAATCATTTTCTGTACTCTTTATCCCTTGGGTGACATCAATTTAGTCTTTGGAATACTTCCTTCTATAGGAGTCCCTCCAAAATGCACTGTAGAGGTGGTTTGTGTCTCAGCTTTTGCTTATCTGAAAATTGTTTAATCACTCCTTCAAATTTAAATGATAACCTTGCCAGGTGGAGTATTCTTGTTTCGAGTCCCTTCTGCCTCATTGAATAACATATATCATGCCACTCCCTTCTGGCTTGTAAGGTTTCTGTTGAGAAATCTGATGATAGCCTGGTGGGTTTTCCTTTGTATGTGATCTTTTTTCTCTCTCTAGCTGCTTTTAGAAGTCTGTCTTTATCCTTGATCTTTGTCATTTTAATTATTATATGTCTTGATGTTGTCTTCATTGGGTTCCTTGTGTTGGAAGATCTGTGCACCTCCATGGCCTGAGAGACTATCTTCTCCCCAAGATTGGGGAAGTTTTCAGCAATTACCTCCTCAATGACACTTTCTATCCCTTTTTCTCTCTGTTCTTCTTCTCGTACCCTTATAATGTGAATATTGTTCCATTGGATTGGTCTCACAGTTCTCTCAATATTCTTTCATTCTTAGAGATCCTTTTTTCTTTCTGGGCCTCAGCTTCTTTGTATTCCTCTTCTCTAATTTCTATTCCATTTAGTGTTCTACAACATCTAATCTGCTTTTAAATCCCTCTATTGTATGTTTCATTTCCGATATGGGATTTCTTAATGATTGAATCTCCGTCTTACATTTGTTCTTGAGTTCTTGAATATTTTTCTGTACCTCCATAAGCATGTCTATAATTTTTATTTTGAACTCTCTTTCAAGAAGATTGGTGAGTTCAGTGTCATTTGGCCCCTTTTCTGAGGTTTGTGATATTTTGGTCTGTCCCATGTTCCTTTGACATTTCATATTTCTGTGTGGTGCCCTCTATGGCCCAGAAGCTCCAATCTCTGCAGCTGCTCAGCCCTTAGAGTGAGGTTGGGGATTGTGGGGGAGCAGAGCTGGTGCCTGGGGGGGAGGAAAGATCTGTTTCCTGAGTCCCGTCTGCCCTGCCTGTCTCCTGTATCACAGCCAGTGGGCTGAGCACACGGGTGTAAGCCTCTGTGCTTGACGTCTCCAGGTGCTGTAGGTGAGGCCTCTCTCTTCTTGGCCTGATGCCACAGCAGTGACTGCCGGTTTGCAAGCCTGTGCTGTCAGGCCAGGAGGAAGGCTCAGCAGGCTGTGTATCACAGTGGGGGGCCTCGGAGCTGAGCAGTCAGCCATGGGGAAGCTCTCCATGAAGCTCCCCAAAGTTCCCAATCTTGTGGGCAGAGCACACCCAGACAATCCTGTCCCCCTATCCTTTCTCCCACGAGCCACCTGTGTGCAAACCCCACGCCTTCAGCAGCCCTTTCTCTGCTAGGAGGCCTCTCAGACCGTCCACTCCTCCCTTGTCTCAGAGCGGCCAGGTGTGGATCCCGTCCCCCACAAATGGCCGGAATCTGTCTCTCAAGCACTCTGCCTGTCCCAGCAACCCATCCTCCAGAGCACCACACAGTGTAGATTTCTGCTCGCAAAGCAGATATCCAGGGCTGGGTGTTCAGCAGTCCCAGGCTTCCACCCCCTCTTCCGCTCTGTTTCTCTTCCTCCCGCCTGTGAGCTGGGGTGGGGGAAGGGCTCGGGTCCTGCCGGATCAAGACTTTCTTACCTTACCCTGTTTTGTGAGGTCTGCATGCAGTCTGGTGCAGCCTTCTTTCCTGTTGCTGTTTTAGGGTTAGTTGTGTTAACTATATTTTCACACTCTCTGTGGTTTTGGGAGGAGTTCTCTGTCTCACCTCTCATGCTGACATCTTGAATCCTCCCCTCTGATTACGTATTTTTATGCGGACGAGTACATGTATTGCTAGGTACACTCACTGGGAAGAACTAGCTTGATCTATTAATGCAAGAAAATTTAATTAATTTTTTAGATTTTTGAATTAGTTTTTAAATTGAAATAAAACTTGTAGGGAATTTAAAAAGTCAAATGATATGTTTTGTAACAAAAAATAGTAGTTCCTTATCTCAACCTCCAGATCCATGCTTCTTTCCCCATAGGCAATCCTTTTAAACTCTTTTAGTAGTTTCTTGTAATTTACTATCATACTTATAAATAATATGTTTTTCCTGCTTTTTAACATTTTAGGGATTATTATTTTAACTTCCTACTAAAGTGTTTTATGCCACCGTCTTTTCCCCAGCATGCTGTCCCTCCTCCAACACATTCATACTTTTTCTTACATCTTCATAGAGTTATAGTATAATTTTTGTTCAGGTAATTCTTTGGTGTTTCCATTGCTATGACCATATTGTTATGATTCACAAGTGAACAAAAAAAAAGAAAAAGTAAAAGAAAGCATTCTTCATTTCCTGTTTGGTATACAACTGTTTTCTCTGAACAAAATGTTCTTCCTCTCTCTATCTCCCTCTTTTTTTTTTCCATTTGCTTAATTTCTTACGTTCCTGTTACTAATTTAGTCCCTAATCACCTTGGTATAATCTGTTCTCATTATGTTTCGACATATTATGCAGCCAGTCAGGTTTTTATTTTTCTTGTAGCCATCCTTTCTGCTCTGGGGAAGTCAAATAAAGTTGTTAAGTGTATGGATTCTGGAACCAGACTGCCTGAATTTGAAGTACTGGCTCTACTCCTTACTAGCTCGGTGACTTTTGGCTAGCTACTTGACCTTTCTGTTTCAGTTTCCTCCCTGTGGAATGAGGACAGTGGTGATAACTATGTCATTAAGTTGACGTAAAGATGGCATGATTGAATGAACAGATTTAAAGGCACTTAGCATACAGCCTGGCACAATGAAAGTTCTTAGTTCTTGTGGTGGTTCATGTGATTGTTCTTTCCAGAGATAAGTTAGTTGTATTGTTATTCTTTGGTATGTGATAAAAATATATCTGGGCACACATCAGTTATTTTATGCATATTTATAAGGTCAGTGATAAGGTTTGCTGAATGTTAACTTGGATCCTTAACTACAAAGAATTAGTTACATTATTCTATTGAGCTACTTTAATTATCTTTTTTTAAGAAGAAAATATATACCTACTGAAAATAAGATATTCAAATATTTTAGTATAAGTAATGTTATACTCAGTGGTTACATTGATGCCTTACATTGTTTTCCTAAAGATTTTTCTTATTATGAAGAAAATGCATGCTCCATCAACAACCTTTTGATGCCTAACAAGCCACTCCTAAAATGTATTGCCTTTAATCAACAACTTTTTTATATAGCTAATGTACAGATCAGCAGTTCAGACTGAGCTCATCTAGACAGTTTGAGTTTAATCTGGGCTTCCTCATAGACCTACTGTTAGTTAAAGATCTGGTGTGGGTTGGATTTGCTGTCACACATGTCTGCGACCATGGCTGGTAGACTTTGATCCATTTGTCTCCCTTCTTCCAGCAGGCTAGTTCGAACTTGTTCACATAGTGGAAACAGGTTTCAAGGAAGCATGTAGAAATATGCAAGTCTTTTGAAGCACAGGCTAGGAACTGGCACACCTCACTTCTGTGTTGGCCAAAGCATGTCACAGGGCCAGCCCAAGTTCAATAGAAGGGCAAATCAGCTCCATCTCCTCATAGGACAGCTGCAAAGTCACATTGCAAAGGGCATGGATCCAGGGGATTAGAGGATTGTGGCTATTTTTCAATTTTTTGTATATGCTTACTGAAACTATTGGAAAGTACAAAAGACAAAAAGAGCTAAAAAATTCAACCCAAACTAATACTGACTTTTTGTTTTATATACTGCTAGACTTTTATACACACTTTTAAACATACATTTTTACTGTAAATTTATTTCAGTTTTCATTTGATTATAAGTGACATTTTACATTTCATGTTTATTTCATATTTGTTCTTTATTGTTCACATAGACTTCTATCTTAACCTTGTGTGGAGTAGCATTTATTGCAAACCTAAAACAAGCAGGGAATACAGGTAATAGATTATTATTCTATTTTGTGATTGGAAGGCCTGATCTAGTATTAAGTAGCAAGAAGAATGAAAAGGTTTTCACTTAAAGTGCAAAATTATCTTTGAATTTATTTATATATCTTCTCTGATTGACCTGATGATAAACTGAAATACTCATCAAATAGGACCCAAAGAAATTTTCCTTTTCTTTGTTTTATTTTTTTATTATCGTATCATTAATACAAAATCACATGAGCAACATTGTGGATACTACATTTCCCCCATTATCAAGTCTCCACCACATACCCCATTACAGTCACTGTCCATCGCCATAGTAAGATGCTATAGAATCTACTTGTCTTCTCTGTATTATACTGCCTTCCCCATATCCCCTCCCCTGCTACATTATGTGTGCGAATCATAATGCCCCTTTCTCCCCCTTATCCCTCCCTTCCCACACATCCTCCCAGGTCCCTTTCCCTTTGGTAACTGTTAGTCCATTCGTGGGTTCTGTGAGTCTGCTGCTGTTTTGTTCCTCCAGTTTTTGCTTTGTACATATACTCCACAAATGACTGAAATCATTTGGTACTTGTCTTGCTCCACCTGGCTTATTTCACTGAGCATAATACCCTCTAGCTCCATCCATGTTTTGCAAATGGTAGGATTTGTTTTCTTCTTATGGCTGAATAATATTCTGTTGTGTGTATGTACCACATCTTCTTTATCAATTCATCTACTGATGGACACTTAGGTTGCTTGCATATCTTAGCTACTGTAAATAGTGCTGCAATAAACATAGGGGTGCATATGTCTTTTTGAATCTGGGATCCTGCATTCTTTTTTAAAAATTTTAATTTTGGTATTATTAATATACAATTACAAGAGCAACATTGTAGTTACTAGTTTTCCCCAATTATCAAGTCCCAACCACATACTCCATTATAGTCACTGTCCATCAGCATAGTAAGATGCTATAGAGTCACTACTAGTCTTCTCTGTGCTATACTGCATTCCCTGTGCCCACCCCCTACATTATATGTGCTAATTGTAATACACTTATTCCCCTTCTCCCTCCCATCCCACCAACACCACCCAGTCCCTTTCCCTTTGGCAACTGTTAGTCCATTCTTGGGTTCTGTGAGTCTGCTGCTGTTTTGTTCCTTCAGTTTTTGCTTTGTTCTTATACTCCACATATGAGTGAAATCATTTGGTACTTGTCTTTCTCCACCTGGGTTATTTCACTGAGCATAATACCCTCTAGCTCCATCCATGTTGTTGCAAATGGTAGGATTTGTTTTCTTCTTATGGCTGAATAATACTCCATTGAGTATATGTACCACATCTTCTTTATCCATTCATCTACCGATGGACACTTAGGTTGCTTCCATTTCTTGGCTATTGTAAATAGTGCTGCGATAAACATAGAGGTGCATATGGCCTTTTGAATCTGGGATTCTGCATTCTTATGGTAAATTCCTAAGAGTGGAATTCCTGGGTCAAATGGTATTTCTAGTTTGAGTTTTTTTGAGGAACCTCCATACTGCTTTCCACAATGGTTGAACTAATTTACATTCCCACCAGCAGTGTAGGAGGGTTCCCCTTTCTCCACATCCTTGCCAGCATTTGTTGTTGTTTGTGTTTTGGTTGTTCATCCTAACTGGTGTGCAGTTATCTCATAGTGGTTTTAATTTGTATTTGTCTGATGATTAGTGATGTGGAGCATCTTTTCATGTGCCTGTTGGCTGTCTGAATTTCTTCTTTGGAGATATGTCTGTTCAGATCCTCTGCCCATTTTTTAATCACATTATTTGCTTTTTATTGGTTGAAGCACGTGAGCTCTTTATATATTTTGGATGTCAACCCTTTATTGGATATGTCATTTAAATATATTCTTCCGTACTGTAGGGTGCCTTTTTGTTCTGCTGATGGTGTCCTTTGCTGTATAGAAGCTTTTTAGTTTGATATAGTCCCACTTGTTCATTTTTTATTTTGTTTCCCTAGCCCGGGGAGATATGTTCATGAACAAGTTGCTGATGTTTATATTCAAGAGACTGTTGTCTGTGTTTTCTTGTAAGAGTTTTATGGTTTCATGACTTATACATTCAGGTCATTGATCCATTTTGAGTTTGCTTTTCTGTATGGGGTTAGACAATAATCCAATTTCATTCTCTTACATGTAGCTGTCCAGTTTTGCCAACACCAGCTGTTGAAGAGGCCGTCATTTCCCCATTGTATATCCATGGCTCCTTTACCATATATTAATTGACCATATATGCTTGGGTTTATATATGGGCTCTCTAGTCTCTTCCATTGGTCTATGGGTCTGTTCTTGTGCCAGTCCCAAATTGTCTTGATTAGTGTGGCTTTGTAGTAGAGCTTGAAGTTGACCAGCATAATCCCCTCTGCTTTATTTTTCCTTCTCTGGATTGCTTTAGCTCTTTGGGGTCTTTTGTGGTTCGGTATGAATTTTAGAATTATTTGTTCCAGTTCATTGAAGAGTCCTGTTGGTATTTTGATAGGGATTGCCTTGAATCTGAGATTGCTTTAGGCAGGATGGCCATTTTGACAATATTAATTCTTCTACCCAAGAGCATGGGATGATTTTCCATTTATTAGTGTCCTCTTTAATTTCTTTCAAGAGTGTCTTATAGTTTTCAGGGTACAGGTGTTGCACTTCCTTGGTTATGTTTATTCCTAGGTATTTTATTCTTTTTGATGCAATTGTGAATGGAATTGTTTTCCTGATTTCTCTTTCTGCTTGTTCATCGTTAGTATATAAGAATACAACATATTTCTGGGTAGTAATTTTGTATCCTGCTACTTTGCTGAATTCAGATATTAGTTCTAGTAGTTTTGGAGTGGAGTCTTTAGGGTTTTTTTATGAACAGTATCATGTCATCTGCAAACAGTGACAGTTTGACTTCTTTCTTACCAATCTGGATGCCTTGTGTTTCTTGGTTTTGTCTAATTTCTGTGGCTAGGACCTCCAGTCCTTTGTTGAATACCAGCAGGGAGATTGGGCATACTTGTCTTGTCCCTGATCTTAGAGGAAAACCTGTCTGCTTTTCACTGTTAAGTATAATGTTGGTTGTGGGTTTTTCATATATGGCCTTTAGTATGTTGAGGTAACTTGCCCTCTACCCATTTTGTTGAGAGTTTTTGTCATGAATGGATGTTGAATTTTGTCAAATGCTTTTTCAGCATCTATTGAGATGATCGTGTGGTTTTTGTTCTCCTTTTTATTGATATAGTTGAGGATGTCGGTGGATTGTCGAATGTTGTACTGTCCTTGCATCCCTGGGATGAATCCCACTTGATCATGATGTATGATCCTCTTGTTGTATTTTTGAATTCAGTTTGCTAATATTTTGTTGAGTATTTTTATATCTATGTTCATCAGGCATATTCGTCTGTAGTGTTCTTTTTTTGTGGGGTCCTCTCCTGGTTTTGGCATTAGAGTGATGCTGGCTTCATAGATTGAGTTTGGAAATATTCCCTCCTCTTCTATTTTTTGGAAAACTTTAAGGAGAATGGGTATTATGTGTTCTGTAAATGTCTGATAAAATTCAGCGTTCAATCCATCTTGCCCAGAGATTTTGTTCTTGGGTAGTTTTTTGAATATGGATTCAATTTCATTGCTGGTAATTGTTCTGTTCAGATTTTTTCATTCTTTTTTGGTCAGTCTTGGAAGGTTGTATTTTTCTAGAAAGTTGTCCATTTCTTCCAGGTTATCCAGGTTGTTAGCATATAATTTTTCATAGTATTCTCTAATAATTCTTTTTATTTGTATGGTGTCCTTAGTGATTTTTCCTTTCTCATTTCTGATTCTGTTTATGTGTATAGATTCTCTTTTTTTCTTGATAAGTCTGGCTAGGGGTTTATCTAGTTTGTTTATTTTCTCAGAGATCCAGGTTTTGGGTTCATTATTTTTTTCTATTGTTTTGTTCTTTTCAATTTTATTTCTTTTCTTATCTTTATTATGTCTCTACTCCTATTGACATTGGGCCTCATTTGTTCTTCTTTTTCCAGTTTCAATAATTGTGACTTTAGACTATTCATTTGGGATTGTTCTTCCGTCTTTAAATAGGCCTGGATTGCTATATACTTTCCTCTTAGAACTACCTTCGCTGTGTCCCACAGAAGTTGGGGAATAGTGCTGTTGTCATTTGTCTGCATATATTGCTTGATCTCTGTTTTAATTTGGTCACTGATCCATTGATTATTTAGGAGCATGTTGCTAAGCCTCCATGTGTTTGTGAGCCTTTTTTTTTTCTTTGTGCAATTTATTTCTAGTTTTATACCTTTGTGATCTGAGAAGTTGGTTGGTAGAATTTCAATATTTTTGACTTTACTGAGGCTCTTTTTGTGGCCTAGAATGGTCTATTCTGGAAAATGTTCCATGTGCACTTGAGAAGAATGTGTATCCTGTTGCTTTTGGGTGTAGAGTTCTGTAGATATCTGTTAGGTCCATCTGTTCTAATATGTTGTTCAGTGCTTCTGCCTCTTTACTTATTTTGTGTCTGGTTGATCTGTCCTTTGGTGTGAGTGGTGTGTTGAAGTGTCCTAAAATAAATGCATTGCATTCTGTTTCCCCCTTTCATTCTGTTAGTGTTTGTTTCATATATGCAGGTGGTCTAATGGTTAAATCCTCTTGTTGGACCGACCCCTTTATCATTGTGTAATGTCCTTCTTTGTCTCTTGTTGCTTTCTTTGTTTTGAGGTCTATTTTGTCTGATACAAGTACTCCAACTCCTGCTTTTTTTCACCCTATTATTTGCATGAAATATCTTTTTACATCCCTTCACTTGTAGTCTGTGTATGTCTTTGGGTTTAAAGTGAGTCTCTTGTAGGCAGCACATATTTGGGTCTTTTTTTTTTTATCCATTCTGTAACTCTGTCTTTTGATTGGTGCATTCAGCCCATTTACATTTAGGGTGATTATTGATCGGTATGTGCTTATTGGCATTGCAGGCTTTATATTCATGGTTACCAAAGGTTCAAGGTTAACTTCCTTACTATCTAAGAGTCTAACTTAACTCAATTATTATTATATTATAAACACAGTCTGATGATTCTTTTCTCTCTCCTTTCTTTTTTTTTGTCCTCCACTCTTTATATATTAGGTGTTATATTCTGTAGTCTTTGTGTATCTCTTGACTGACTTTGTTGATAGGTGATTTAATTTTGCATTTGATTAGTATTTAGGTGGCCTACTTCCTTTGCTGTGGTTTTATTTTCTGTGGTTACATCTATGTAGCCTTAGGATCACTTCCATCTAAAGTATTCCCTTTAAAATGCGCTGTAGAGATGGTTTGTAGGAGGTATATTCCCTCAACTTTTGGTATCTGGGAATTGTTTATCCCTCCTTTAAAATTTTTTTTATTATTCAAATATTATTGATATACACTCTTATGAAAGTTTCACATGAAAAAACAATGTGGTTACTACATTTACACATATTATCCAGTCCCCACCCATACCCCAATGCAGTCACTGTCCATCAGTGTAGTAGGATGCTACAGATTCACTATTTGCCTTCTCTCTGATACACTATTTTTCCCTTGATCCACCACACCATGTGTACTAAACATAATACCCCTCAGTCCCCTTCTGCCACCCACCCTCCCACACCCTCCCCTTTGGTAACCTCTAGTTCCTTCTTGGAGTCTCCGAGTATGCTGCTATTTTGTTCCTGCAGTTTTGCTTCATTGTTATACTCCACAAATGAGGGAAATCATTTGGCACTTGTCTTTCTCTGCCTGGCTTATTTCACTGAGCATAATATCCTCCAGCTCCATCATCCATGTTGTTACAAATGGTAGGATTTGTTTCTTTCATATGGCTGAATAGTATTCCATTGTGCATATGTACCACCTCTTCTTTATCCATTCATTTACTAATGGACACTTAGGTTTATTCCATATCTTGGCTATAGTAAAAAGTGCTGCAATAAACATAGGGGTGCATATGTCTTTTTGAATCTGAAAAGTTGTATTCTTTGGGTAAATTCCACGGAGTCAAAGTCCCGGCTCAAATGGTATTTCTATTTTTAGTTTTATGAGGAACCTCCATATTGCTTTCCACAATGGTTGAAGTAGTTTACGTTCCCACCAGCCGTGTAGGAGAGTTCCCCATTATCCGCAAACTCGCCAGCATTTGTTGTACTTCGTCTTTTCGATGCTGTCCATCCTTACTGGTTTGAGGTGATATCTCACTGTGGTTTTCATTTGTATTTCCCTGATGATTAGTGATGTGGAGCATCTTTTCATGTGTCTGTTGGCCATCCAAATTTCTTCTTTGGAGAACTGTGTCTTCATATCCTCTGCCCATTTTTTAACTGGGTTATTTGCTTTTTGGGTGTTGAGGTGTGTAAGTTCTTTAATTATTTTGGATGTTAACCCCTTGTCAGATATGTCTTTTACAAATATATTCTCCCATAGTGTAGGATGCCTTTTTGTTCTGTTGATGGTGTCCTTTGCCGTACAGAAACTTTTTAGTTTGATGTATTCCCATGAGTTCATATTTGCTTTTGTTTCCCTTGCTAGAGGAGATGTGTTCAGGAAGAAGTTGCTCATGCTTATATTCAGGAGATTTTTGTCTATGTTGTCTTCTAAGAGTTTTATGGTTTCATGACTTACATTCAGGTCCTTTATCCATTTCAAGATTACTTTTGTGTATGGGGTTAAACAGTAATCCAGTTTCATTCTCTTGCATGTAGCTGTCCAGTTTTGCCAACCAGCTGTTGAAGAGGCTGTTATTTCCCCATAGTATGTCCATGGCTCCTTTATCATATGTTAATTGACCATATATGGTTGGGTTTATATCAGGACTCTCTAGTCTGTTCCATTGGTCTATGGGTCTGTTCTTGTGCCAGTACCAAATTGTCTTTATTACCATGGCTTGGTCGTAGAGCTTGAAGTTGGGGAGCATAATCCCCCCAGCTTTCTTCTTCCTTCTCAGGATTGCTTTGGCTAGTCGGGGTCTCTTGTGATTCTATATGAATTTTAGAACTATTTTCTCTAGTTCGTTGAAGAATGCTGTTGGTATTTTGATAGGGATTGCATTGAATCTGTAGATTGCTTTAGGCAGGATGGCCATTTTGATAATATTAATTCTTCCTATCCATGAGCATGGGATGTGTTTCCATTTATTGGTATCTTCTTTAATTTCTCTCATGATTGTCTTGTAGTTTTCAGAGTATATGTTTTTCAGTTCCTTGGTTATGTTTTTCCTAGATACTTTATTCTTTTTGATGCATCTGTGAATGCAATTGTTTTCCTGGTGTCTCCCTCTGCTAGGTCATCGTTAGTGTATAGGAATGCCACAGGTTTCTGTGTATTAATTTTGTATCCCTTAACTTTGTTGAATTCAGATATTAGATCTAGTAGTTTTGGAGTGGATTTTTTAGTTTTTTTTTGTGTATATATCATGTTATGTGTAAGTAGGGACAGTTTAACTTCTTCCTTGCCTATCTGGATGCCTTTTATTTCTTTGTGTTTTGTGATTGCCTTTGCTCCAGTAGTGTGTTGAATAGAAGTTGGGAGAGTGGGCATACTTGTCTTGTTCCCGATATTACAGGAAAATATTTCAGCTTCTCGCTGTTAAGTATGATGTTGGCTGTGAGTTTGTCATATGTGGCCTTTATTATGTTGAGGTACTTGCCCTCTATACCCATTTTCTTGAGTGTTTTTATCATGAATGGATGTTGAATTTTGTCAAGTGCTTTTTCAGCATCTTTGGAGATGATCATGTGGTTTTTGTCCTTTTTGTTGATGTGGTGGATGATGTTGATGTATTTTCGAATGTTGTAGCATCCTTGCATCCCTGGAATAAATCCTACTTGATCATGATCAATAATCTTTTTGATGTATTTTTGAATTCTGTTTGCCAAAATTTTGTTGAGTATTTTTGCATCTATGTTCATCAAGGATATTGGTCTGTAATTTTCTTTTTTTGTGGTGTCTTTGCCTGTTTTTGGTATTAGAGTGATGCTGGCCTCCTAGAATGAGTTTGGAGGTATTCCCTCCTCTTATACTCTTTGGAAAACTTTAGGGAGGATGGGTATTATGTATTCACTAAATGTTTGTAAAATTCAGCGGTGATGCCATCTGGTCTTGGAGTTTTGTTCTTAGGTAGGTTTTTGATTACCAGTTTAATTTCATTGCTAGTAATTGGTCTGTTCAGATTTTCTGTTTCTTTCTGGATCAACATTGGATGGTTGTATTTTTCTAGAACGTTAGGCATTTCTCCTAGGTTTTCCAGCTTGTTAGCATATAATTTTTCATAATATTCTGTAATAATTCTGTGTAGTTCTGTGGTATCCGTAGTGGTTTTTCCTTTCTCATATCTGATTCTGGTTATGTGAGTAGACTCTCTTTTTCTTGATAAATCTGGCTAGGGGTTTGTCTGTTTTGTTTATTTTCTTTGAGAAAAATCAGCTCTGGCTTTCACTGATTCTTTCTATTGTTTCATTCTTGTCGATTTTATTTACTTCTGCTCTAATCTTTATTATTTCCATTCTTCTACTGACGTTGGGCCTCATTTGTTCTTCTTTTTCTGGTTTCATTAATTGTGAGTTTAGACTGCTCATATGGGATTGTTATTCTTTCCTGAGGTAGGCCTATATTGCAATATACTTTCCTCTTAGCATGGCCCTCCCTGCGTCCCACCCCTCCTTAAAATTTAAATGATAGTCTTGCTGGATAGAGTATTCTTGGTTCGAGACCCTTCTTTTTCATTGCATTGAATATATAATGCCACTCCCTTCTGGCCTGTAAAGTTTCTGCTGAGAAGTCTGATGATAGCTTAATGGGTTTTCCTTTGTATGTGATCTTTTTTCTCTCTCTGGCTGCTTTTAATGCTCTGTCCTTGTCTTTGATCTTTGCCTTTTTATTTGTAATATGTCTTTTTGAATCCTTCTTGGGTTCTGTTGGGAGATCTATGTACTTCCATGTCCTGAGAGACTATTTCCTTCCCTCGATTGGGGAAGTTTTCAGCAATTGTTTCTTCAAATTTTCTTCAAAGACACTTTCTATTCCTTTATCTCTCTCTTCTTCTTCTGGTACCCCTATAATGCGAATATTGTTCCTTTTGGATTGGTCACATAGTTCTCTTAATATTCTATCATTCCTAGATATCATTTTTTCTCTTTCTGCCTCAGCTTTTCAGTATTCCTGTTCTGTTTTCAATTTCATTTACTCTCTCTTCTATTTCCTCTAATCTCCTTTTAAATCCTTCCACTCTTTGTTTCATTTCAGATACTGAATTCAATGTTTGTATCTTATTTCTGAATTCCTTCCTCAGTCTTGAATATTTTTCTGTAGCTCCGTGATCATGTTTATGATTTTTATTTTGAAATCTCTTTCAGGAAGATTGATTTGTTCATTTCCACTTGGCCCTCTTTCTGGTGTTTGTGGGATTTTGGTTTGAACCAGATTCCTTTGACGTTTCATATTTGTAGATGGTGCCCTTCAGAAGCTCTGCTCTCTGGAGCTCCTCGTGCTGGAACAGTTGTAGGAGTTGCAGGGAAGCGGTGCTTGTGCCTGCCACGAGGAAAAACTCTTTTCTGCTTCTCAGCTGTAGGGCCTCTCTCCACTGCTAGGGCCAGCGGGCCGAGTGCACAGGGAGCAGTCTCTGTGCTTTGCACTTGTAGCTGCTGTAGGTGGCGCCACCCTCTAGCTGGCATGGCGCAGTGGCAGGGGCAGCTGTTTTGTGAGCTCTTGCCTGTTGTGAGGAAGGAGCAGCAGGCTGCGTATCGTGGTTGGGGCCTTGTAGCTGTGTTGCCAGCCATGAGATGGAGTGCCTGAAGCCCCTGTAAGTTCTCCCACCTACTGGGCAGAGTGCACCTGGACAATTTTGTCCACCTGTTCTTTCTCCTGAGCAGGAAGTGTTGTGCAGTCCTTCCTCCTTTAGCAGCCCTCTCACTGTTAGGCAGTCTTTCAGACTGCCCACCTTTCTTTTGTCCCAGAGCAGCCGGTTGTGGATATATGTTTTCAAAAGCTGCTGGAATCTCTGTGTCTCCTAGTATTCCGCTTGTTTTAGTTTTCCAATCCGACTAATCTCCAGATCACCATGTAGTGTAGGTTTGTGCTCCCAGAGCGGATCTCCAGGGCTGGGTGTTCAGCAGTCCTTGGCCTCCACTCTCTCCCCGCTCTATATCTCTTCCTCCTTCCTCTTAGCTGGAGTTGGGGAAGGGCTTGGATCCCTCCGGATCATGGCTTTTGTACTTTACCCTTTTCCTTGAGGTCTGCTGTTTTCCTCTGGTGTAAGTAGTCTGCCACAACCTTCTTTCCTGTTACTTTTTCTGGACTAGATGTATTTTCTGTATTTTCATATTATATGTGGGTTTGGGAGGAGGTTTCTGTCTCACCTGTCATGCTGCCATCTTTAAGCCTTCTCACCTCCTAGATTCTTAAAACTAATTCTTGCTTCTCTGTGAATCCCTAGATCTGTTTGTCTGCGTTTCTGTATCATGTTTTTGTTTGCTGAGCATCTCTTTCCATCTTTTTAAACTCCCTGTTGAGTGTGTGCTTGTTAGGGACAAGCCTATTTTGGTTTCATATTCTAGCATCTTGTATGATGTTGCATACACTGGATATGAAATAACTGTTAAAGACTAAATTCATACTATTCATGGTATATTATTTACATACTGGGTCTTATTTTAATAATGTGTTTAAGATGTTTAAGATGATGTAAACATTACAACAAATTAGAAGAAAATTAGAAGGAGTAGGCTGGAAATAGAATGGGTCTAGGCATGAACTAATTCATGTTATGAGTGTGTATATGTATGTGTAATGTGAACATGTGTGTTGGCAATTGCAAGGAAACCATAAATGTGGAACTTACATATTAAGAAAATCTATCTTATCTGATGTTTGAAGAAAAAAATTGCATTTTTAATTTTTTGTCTTGGAAAGATTTCTTTTTCTAAATCACACATTTTTGTCAGCATATTTCTGATATTGAAGGGTTTCTCTGGGTAATGCTCACTGGTGGTAACAGTAGAAATTAATTGGTATTTGGTAAAATGGAGTGGTGTCAGTTCCATGCTGTGTATGGGGTTCTGTTTAGTTTCTGACGTTTTGTGCTCTAATTCCTCTTTCCTGCTCTTTTTCAAAAAGCATGTAGTCATGATGTAGGAATGCATGAATGCTGATTTGAATAATAACCTTCTCTTGTAAAAAATATATTTTAAATTAATAAGTAAAATATTTGTGAATTATAGCTTGCTCTCTAGGTGACCTGTTTGCCAAGTATAAATAAATGAGCATATTAAAATTGTATTCGTCTTATTCTGCCCTCAGGATTAAGTTTATGTAAATCTAATAGGTTTTGGTTGTTTTGATATAACACTCTTCTAGAATCTAATTCTTTGCTTTTTTTTTAATCGAGGGCTAAGCTTTGTTTGCAGTGTTGTTACTTAATTAACTGTTAAAGTAATGAGGTCTTATTATTCTGGGTAATTTATTTAATACAATGAAGCAGTTAGTCACTCCCTGCAATTTTTCAAAGGAAGTGGGCCAGGATGCCAATCCATTTCCTTTGTTGTGTTAGCCGTTAGACTTGTGTGTTGCAGGGGTTTGCTAATCACTAGCTGGCAACTGATTTGAAAGGTGGGAAAGGACTCTTGAATGTCAGCCACTGACTTACCAGCAGGTGGGAGTGTGTACTGGCTTCAGGCCTTGTCTGATGGCTTGCAGATACTGCTGCTAGGGGAAAGTAGACTTGATGATGGCAAAGTGCCTGCATGCTACCTCTGGCATGTTTGTGATGTCACTGGTGTCATCTTGACCATCACTTGGTTTAGCAACTAAAAACTGCTAAGTAGAATATCTACTCCAGTTGAATATGTCTGTCTCTCCCTTTCTGTCCTTTGTTATCCATCCATCCATCCATCTATCAATTCATCCATCTAATAGTAGATTTAAGCCATCAATGAATGGCCTGGAATTAGTCTCTGAAAGCAGTGTAGAATTGAGGTTGGCAAGTTTTTCTATTAAGGGGCAGATAGTAAGTATTTTAGGTTATAGGTCATGTTGTCTCTTGCAACTATTCACCTCTGCTGTTGTAGGGAAAAAAACCACCATACATAATATGAGAATGAATGGATGTGGCTCTGTTTCAGTAAAACATTGTTAGCAAAAATTGATTTGCTCACCCTGGTTTAGACAGTGGGGTATCTGTCTCAACAAAGTATGTGACCTACACAAAATCTTAAAATGCTTTTAATGATTGTTTTCTACCACAGCTAGTATCTTAGGTTTGTTAGTTTGTCATCTGTTTTGAGGTTTACCCACAAAAGTAGTTATTAAATATTAAATGTTTTCCCATTTTATTTTACTTAAACATACTAATTTAAAAATACTCATATCTCTTTGGTTATAAAAATATCACAAGTTTGGAAATACAGAAAATTTTATTCCTTATTATTTGTGTATATCACTGATAATAGCACCATTAAATTTGATTGTTTTTACTTACAATTTAAAAAACTATATATTTTTTATTTTAAAAAGTTTATTTTTTTCCCCATTTCGCCACAAAATCCTATAAAATAAATTGAAGGAAATTACATTTTTTCATATTAGCATCTCTTTTTTGTTGTTATTGAAGTATCATTAATATACAATCTTGTATTGGTTTCAGATATGCAGCACAGTGGTTCAACAGTTTTCTGTTATTATTAAATCCTCTCTCCCCACTAGTGCAGTTACTGTCTGCCAGTACAGGGTGCTACAGAATCATTGACTATGCTCCCCATGCTGTACTGCCATCTCCATCAGCTCATATTATGATTGATCATTTTTGTTCCCCTTATCCCTGTCATGGTCTCCATGTACCCACCACAACCCCTGCCCCGTGGTAACCACCAGTCACTTCTCAGTGTTGATTAATCTACTCTGTTTTGTTCATTTTGCTTTGTTTTGTTTTTGTACTCTACAAATAAGTGAAATCATATGGTATTTGTCTTTCTCTGCCTGGCTTATTTCACTTAGCATAACACCCTCCAGGTCCATCCGTGTTGCAAATGGCAGGATTTCTTTTTTTTTTCCATTGTGTATACGTACCATATCTTCTTTATCCATTCGTCTATCGATGGACACTTTGGTTGCTTCTGTAATGTGGCAATTATAAATAATGTAATGATAAACATCGGAGTGCATTTATCTTTTAGAATAAGGGATTTTGTTTTCTTCAGGTAAATTTCTAGAAGTAGAATTACTAGGTCATATAGTATTTCTATTTTTAGTTTTTTGAAGAACCTCCATATTGCTTTCCAGAGTGGTTATGCAAATTTACATTCCTACCAATAATGTAGGAGGGCTCCCTTTTCTTCAAAGCCTCACCAATACTTGCTATTTTTTGTCTTTTGGATAGTGGCCATCCTGACTGGTGTGAGGTGATATCTCATTGTGGTTTTGATTTGCATATCCTTGATGATTAGAGATCTGGAGCATCTTTTCATGTGCCTGTTGGCCAACTGTATTTCTTCCTTGGAGTTATATTGTTTCAGGTCCTCTGCCCATTTTTTTTTTATCAGGTTATTTGTATTTAGGTGTTGAAGCATATGAGTTCTTTATAAATATTGGAATTAACCCTTATCAGATAAATCATTTCTGAATATATTCTGTATTGTAGGTTGCCTTTTTGTTCTACTAACAGTGTCCTTTGCTGTACAGAAGCTTTTTAATTTGATGTAGTCTCACTTGTTCATTTTCAATTTTGTTTCCCTTGCCCGGGGAGATGTGTCCAGGAAAAAATTGGTCATGCATATGTTCAAGAGGTTTTACCCTGTGTTTTCTTCTAAGAGCTTTATGGTTTCATGTCTTATATTTAGGTCTTTGACCCATTTTGAGCTTACTTTTGTGTTTGGAGTTAGACAGTAATCTAGTTTTATACTGTTGCATATATCCATCTGGTTTTCCCAACACTAGATATTGAAGATGCTGTCTTTTCCCTATATTCATGGCAACTTTATCATATATTAATTGACCATATATACATGGGTTTATATCTGGGCTTTCTGGTCTGTTCCATTGGTCTATGGGTCTGTCCGTGTGCCAGTACAATACTGTTTTGATCACTGTGGCTTTGTGGTATACCTTTAAGTTGGGGAGCATAATCCCCACAGTTTAGCTCTTTCTCAGGATTGCTTTGACTATTTGGGTCTTTTTTGGTTCCATATGAATTTTAGGGTTTTTTGTTCTAGTTCATTGAAAAATGCTGTTGGTATTTTGGTAGGGATTGCATTGTAAATTGCTTTGGGCAGATGGCCATTTGTACAATATTAATTCTTCCTATCCATGAGCAGGGGATAGATTTCCATTTATTTGTGTTTCCTTTAATTTCTCTCATGAGTGTTTTATAGTTTTCAGAGTACAGGTCTTTCACCTCCTTAGTTAAGTTTATTCCTAGGTATTTTATTCTTTATGATACAATTGTAAATGGAATTATTTTCCTGATATCTCTCCTGCTAGGTCTTTGTTGTATATAGGAATGCTACATATTTCTATATACTAATTTTGTATGCTGCAACTTTGCTGAATCCAGTTATTGTAATAGTTTATTGGTGGAGTCTTAGGGTTTTCTGTGTATGATAGATATATCATCTGCAAATAGTGGCAGTTTAACTTCTTACCAATTTGTATGCCTTTTATCTCTTTATCTTGTCTGATTGCCGTGGCTAGGATCTACAGTACTATGTTGAGTAACAGTGGTGAGAGCGGGCATCCTTGTCGTGTTCCTGATCTTAAAGGAAGAGCTTTCAGATTTTTGCCATTGACTATTATGTTAGCTGTGGGTTTGTCATATATTGACTTTATTATATTGAGGTATGTTTTCCTCTATACCCATTTTGTTGAGATTTTTTTATCATGAATGGATGTTAAATTTTGTCAAGTGCTTTTCAGCATCTATTGAGTTGATCATTGGTTTTTATCCCTCTTTTTGTTAATGTGGAGTATGACATTGGTTGATTTATGAATATTATACAATCCTTACAAACCTGGAATAAATCCCACTTGGTTGTGGTGGATGATTCTTTTGATATATTTTTTATTTCTGTTTGCTAATATTTTGTTGAGTATTTTTGCATCTATGTTCATCAGGGATATTGGTCTGTTATTTTCTTTTTTTTTGTAGTGTCTTGGCCTGGTTTTGATATTAGAGTGATGCTGGCATAATAGAATGTGTTTGGAAGTATTTTTATGTTTGGTAGAATTCAGCTGTGAAGCTGTCTGGTATCGGACTTTTGTTTGTTGGGAGTTTTTTGATTATCAGTTCAATTTCATTGCTGGCAATAGGTCATTCAGATTTTGTTTCGTCCTGGGTCATTCTTGGAAGGTTGTAGTTTTCTATGAATTTGTCCATTTCTTACAGGTTGTCCAATTAATTGGCATATAATTTTCCATAGTGTTCTCTAATAATTCTTTGTATTTTTGTGGTATCCACATGACTCTTCCTTTTTCATTTCTAATTTTTTTTATTTGTGTCCTCTCTCTTTTTTCTTGGTAAATCTGGCTACGGGTTTTCTATTTTATTGATCTTCTCAAAGAACCAGCTCTTGGTGTCATTGTTTTTTTCTGTTGTTTTATTCTTCTCTATTTTATTGGTTTCTGCTCTGATTTATTATGTTCCTCCTCCTACTGACTTTGAAAGGTTTTATTTGTTCTTCTATTTCTGGTTTCTTTAACTGGGAGTTTAGACTGTTTATTTGGGATTGTTTTTGTTTCTTGTGATTGGCCTGTTTTGCTATGCATGTCCCTTTTAGAACCACCTTTGTGGCATCTCACAGATTTTGGACTGTTGAATTTTTGTTTTAATTTGTTTCCATGTATTGCTTGATTTCTGTTTTAATTTGTTCATTGATAAATTGATTATTTAGAAGCATGTTGTTTAGCTTTCATGTGTTTGTGGGCTTTTTCATTTACCAGGTGTAATCTTTTTCTAGTTTTATACCGTTGTGGTCTGAGAAGCTGCTTTGATACAATTTCAGTCTTTTTGAATTTATTGAGGCTGTTTTTGTGGCTTAGTATATGATCTATTCTGAAAAATGTTCCATGCACACTTGAGAAAAATATGTATTCTGCTGCTTTTGGGTGGAATGTTCTGTAGATATGTTAAGTCCATTTGGTCTAATGTGTTCAGTGTCTCTGTTTCCTTATTTATTTTCTGATTGATCTATTGATGTGAATGGTGTGTTAAAGTCTCCCAAAATGAATCAGTTGCAGTCTATTTCCCTTTAATTCTGTTAGTATTTGTTGTCTGATAATTGTTATGTAATGTCTTTTTTCTCTCGTTACTTTCTTTTTTTTTGAAGCCTATTTTGTCTGATATAAGTACTCCTATTCCTGTGTTTTTTTCCCTGTTATTTCCATGAAATACCTTTTTTTCCATCCCTTCACTTTCAGTCTGTGTATGTCTTTGGGTCTGAAGTGAGTCTCTTGTAGGCAGCGTATAGACAGTTCTTGTATCTTTACTCATTGTGCCAACCACTGTCTTGATTGGTACATCAGTCCGTTTATATTGAAGGTAATTATTGTTAGGTATGTACTTATTACTGTGTTGTGGTTGTTTTTGTAATGCCTCTTTGTTCCTTTCTCCTCTCTTATACTCTTGTCATTTGATGGTTTTCTTTAGTGTTGTCATTGGATTTCTCTTTTTACATTTTGTGTGTATCTATTACAGGCTGTAGGCTTGTGGTTACTAGAAGGTTCGTGGATAGCTTCCTAACTAACAGTCTACAGTAAGTTGATGAGTTCTCTATATCAAACACAATCTAAAAGTAATTATTCATTATTCTTCCTCCTCCACACTTTATATATTAAATGTCATAATCTGCATTTTTTTGTGTATCCCTTGACTGAGTTTGTGTATAGTTGTTTTTACTACTTTTATTTTGTTGTGTTTTGTTTTCATTTCATACTTGCTTGATAAGTAATTGGTCTACTGCTTTGGGTTTATTTTCACTGGTGAAAACTATTTAGGCTTAGGAACATTTCCATCTACAGCAGTCCCTTTAATATATCCTGTAATGCCAGGTTAGTAGTTGGAAATTTCTTCAGCCTTTATTTATCTGGGAAATGTTTAATCTCTCCTTCAAATTTGAATCATAACCTTGCTGGATTGAGGATTCTTTGTTGAAGGTCTTTCTGTTTCAATACATTATTTATTTCATGCCACTCCCTTCTGGCCTGTGAAGTTTTTGCTGAAAAGTCTTCTGATGGCCTGATCGGGTTGACCTTTTAAGTCATCTTTTTTTCTCTCCCTGGCTGCTTCCAATGCCCCCTCCTTATCCTTCCTCTGCCTCATTCTAAGTCTGTCTCCGTGTGGTCGTCCTGGGGCTCCTTCTGTGCCACTCCCTGGGCTTCTGGGACCTGGGTGTCTATTTCCTTCCCCACACTGGGGACGTTTTCAATAATTATTTCCTCGAGGAGACTGTCTACCCTGTTGTCTGTCTCTTCTCCTCTGGTGCCCCAGTATGTGAATATTGTTTCATTTGGGGTTCTCACTCAGCTCTCTTAGCCTTCTTTCGTTCCTACAGATCCTTCTTTCTCTCTTCCTCAGCTTCCTTGTTTTCTTGTTCTCTAAATTCCATCTCACTGATTGTCTCCTAAACTTGCAGCACTCTATTTTTCATTCCTCCATTGCATGTTTTCTGTCAGTTACTGTGTTCCTCAGCTCTCAGTGGCTTTTTCATCTCTTCTGTTTTTCTGGTGAAGTCTCCTCTGCGATCATCAGTACTTGTCTGTAGATCAGTGAGCATATTTATTACTGGCACTTTGATATCTTTTTAAAGAAGATTGGTGATCTCTTGTTTCATTTAGCCCTCTTTCTGGTGTCTTATCTGTAGTTTTGTTTGGAACATATTCTTCTGCCTCTGCATTTTGTCAGGGTTTCTGTGTTCCTTCCTTTGTCTTGGATGAATCTGCTGTGCCTCCTGGTCTGGAGAGCGATGGCTTTAAGAGAAAGGCGTCCTGTGGGGCCCAGAAGCTCAAGACTCCTTGCCCCCCAGTGCCTGGTGCTCCCTGTGCTGGGGCCCCACTGCCGTGGGCGGGGCCATCTTTCTGCCCGTGTGCCGACAGCTGTCTGTCTCAGTCTGCAGTGGAAGGCAGTTCGCCTCAGCTGGCCCTTTGTGCTCAGAGCAGGGGTGCTTCTGCTGGGATTTCTGTGGCCTGGCTGCCATTCAGCTGCCCTGCATGAGTGTTGGGGCTACTGGGTTAATGGGGTGGGTGGGGTGTTTGTTTGGCTCTGGGGCAGGCTTGCAGTGGCAGCGGGAGTCTCTTTCTTTGGGCAGGACTGCGTGTGATGAGCGCAGAGGGCTTGGAGCTGGCTCCTGGAGGCACGTCTCTAATTGGGCCGAGACAGGGTGGAGAAAGCTAGGAAAGCCTTCCTCTGCCTGCCAGGCAGAAAGTCTGGCACTGCTGGGCCAAGCAGGTGGGTGGGTGCGCAGGGAAGCTTCTCACGGCTGAGCTGCCAGCAAGGGAGTTGCAATGTTTGGGGCTTCCTGGAGTGCCAACCTGTTGGGCCATGTGAAGGCTGGGGACGTGTGTCTACCTGCCCTTTCTCCTGTGGAGAGAGCTCTGTCCAAGTCTTGCTCCTTTGGCATCCGGCTCCTGGCAAATCTTTCAAACTGCTGTCTCTGTTTTGGTTCTCAGTGGGACCAACAGAGTGTGCCTGTTCTCCCCGAGCTCTGGAGTCTCGGCCTCCCAGAGCGCTCTGACTCCCCCTGGGGTCCAGCCCTGCTGATCACCAGGACCCAGTGCCATGCCGACTAGTGTTCCCAGAGCACATCTCCAGGGCCTGGCGTGCAGAGCTCCTGAGTGCCTATCCCCTTCCTGCTCTGTTCCTCTTCCCTCTGCTTGTGGGCTGAGATGGGGGGAGGGCTTGGGGCCCACTGGAATATGGCTCTGCCACGTCACCCTTCTCTGTGTGGTCCTCTCTCCTTCCCCAGGTGTAGGTGGTCCGTCCTGCAGTCTCCAGGTCATGGTCAGGTGAGCTGTATTTGCTCTAGTTGTTTCCTTGGTGTGTGTGTGGGAGGTGGTTTCCACATTGTCTTACTATTCCACCATCTTGTTTCTGCCTCCTCTTAAAAACAATATTTTGACATGAAAACATGGCCAAGATAAATTGCTAAATGGAAAAAAGGGAGATTTTAGAAGGGTTTTAAACGTGTACGATGTATTTGTGGAAAAAAATCCAAGAATCTAAATATATCTATTTATATACATACATACATATTGTAAATATCTGAAAAGATATTGAATCACTCAGGGTTCTTAATTTTCAAGCAAATGGGATCAACTTTGTCCAATATAAGCAAAAAAATCACTTGAAAGATAGTAAATAGCTCTGAGATCTCCGGAGTACCTATAGAACTAAAAGTAATGCCCAAAAGTCTACTGTGTGACGTGTTCCACAAAGACACCCTGTCAGTGGACGTGGGTGTGCAGTCTGAATGGCTGAGACCACTGAGGCTTCTGCTGGGTTTTTGGCCAGTATTGTCAGTACTCTGGAATGTATTCTGGATACTTGCTGCTCTTTTTTATCATCTGTTTACAGTTCAGAACCTGGCATAGGTGCATTTGATTGTCAGAGCTTATGTTTTGTGCCCTATTTGCAAGTGAAGCTGGGAAAGTGAGTATGTGAGCCTTCTGTAGTGGGCAGAGGGCCCTGCCTCATCAGATGGGGCATCATCTAATGTAGAAAGAGGATAAGGAGCTTGGCCGACAGACCGAAAGCCGTCCACTGCAGATAGCCAGGGAATTGCTAGTGTTGGTTACTTCTGAGCAGTGGGGTTGGAAGGGCTTAATGGGCTGCTGAGGGAACCTTTCTGTGCTCTTTGAATTAAAAAAAAAAAAATCATACAACAATGATAATAAAGACTTTGGGGAACAAAAGTGGACTTCATTTTTTCCCACCACTTCCACTGTTATACTGCTCTCATAGGAATCCAAGAGGGCTTCCCAACATAATGGGACAATTCCATCAAACTTTCCAAATCAATTTCATTGAGAAATTCACCCTACGATATCCTCTTTGGTCAACTCTATATATTGCTTGTACATAGTTGGGCAGAGAAATCATGAAATGGTTTTCACTGGGATACCAGTAGCTTCTTCCTTTTCGTCTGGTGGAACTGATCCAGTATAATTCTTTGAGGTCTTTAGGATTCAGCTTTGAAAATTAAAGTGTTGTGTTGGCTGATACGGTTGATGCAGTGCTGATAAATGCAAGGTGCAAAACTAAAATATACTTAAAATTTGGCTCTACTGTGTGATTTTTTTCTGTTTTTCTACTATTTGCTTCTTGATAAAAACTAGTCTGAGAGCTTTAGTTCAATAAAGTATTAGCATATTAAAGCTTTTTAAACTCTATTTCTTAGAACAGTTTAGATTTATAAAAGAAGTGTGAAGATTGTACAGTAGAGTTTCCATATGCCCCACACATCCAGTTTTCCATGTTAACATCTTACATTAGTTTGGTACATTTGTAACAATTAATTACCCAATATTGATATATTATCATTGACAAAAGCCCATAATTTATTAAGATTTTATTAGTTTTTATCTCAAGTCCTTTTTTCTTTTCCAGGATAGTTGATGTATTTATATATTTATATAGTACGTTTTCATATGTGTAGTAACATCATGGAGCTATATAATACTATTTCTGATAGAATCTGGGGGAAAATAAATAAAATCTTTGCCACAATGAGATTCTATATTCTTTTATGTACAAATTTCTTGTGAGAAAGAATAATTAACCTTTAATTTTTTTCTGTTCCATATTCAGTGGAACAAGTTCCTGTAGAACTGTACAACATCCCCCTGTCCCAGGCTGAAGTCATACAAGAAGGGAGTGATGTCACTCTAGTCGCTTGGGGCACCCAGGTCTGTAGCACTCACAGTGGTTGGTAATGTCCATGTGTGCTTGGAAGCTGTCATTTTCAATCATGATTCCATGAAGAATTGAAAGTGATGTTTTCCTTATGTCTCAAAGTCTTGTTTGGGGCTACATCTATGTCTGGTACTGACTTCTGATTGATGGTGGGTGCTTATTCACTCATATTAAAAGAAATATGCATATGACAAATCCATTAAAAGTACACCGGGTTTGCAAAAATGTATTCATTGAAAATACTTTTTTTGAAGTACACCTTACCTGTCTTCACTACTTATTTCTGCAGTTGACTGTCTTTTGCATCCCATCTGCTGTCATCTCTCACGAACACTTTTCTGGCTATGTACCCGTGCAGTGGTATAGCCTCAGAATTCCATACTCTTCTCTTTTCTAGCAGACCTCATCCCTGATCTATCTCAGCTTTCCCTGGTGCTTGTCACATTGCTTTACCTGTGAACTTTTAAGCTCAGGACCCTTTTTCCCTCTGGCCATAGACTGCTGTCTTTTATACTTTTATCTCTCTTTCTTTTAAAGAAATGGTCAGTTTTTCTTTATTCTGCGTAAAGGGAATACTTGCTTATTTTAGAAAATTTAATGCAGCATTGTATAAAGAAGACAATGAAAATCATTTGCAATGCCACAGCTTCCCACTTTCTTCTCCACTTTGACTTTGGCTTGGGAAGCTGCAGCCCTTGGGGTTCCTCACCTCTCTGGGCTAGTCTGTCCACGTCTCTGTCTCTCTCAGCAGGACCCTTACCTCTCTCTTTAATGGAGAAATCAGAGTGCGTTAGACATAACCTGGCTTTTCCTTCACACCAATCACTTGGCTGTCAGTCCTTTCCCCTTTCTCTAAAGAAGAGGTGTCTGATTTCCATAGCTGCTTCTCCAGAACTTATTCAGATTCCATTAGATTTTAACTTTCCCAGGTCTGTGACTCATCAGCTGGTCCCTCTCTCTCTTACATCTTCAGTTTCTCCTTTCCACGTCCCTTTTATTAAAAAGGTATGTATCTCTATCTAAAAAATAACTTTTCTCTACCCTATTTTTCCCTTAAATGCCAGTATATCTCCCTCCTTTCTTTTATCACTAACCCTAAACAATTCTCTACTACTCATATGTAGTTCCTGTATGTTCTTGTGCCTCATGAGTTCTGCTCCTAATTCTCTAATACTATTTCTGCTAACATTGCTCATCTTCTGACTGTAAATCCAACCTTTATGTCATATTTTATGGTCTATGACACTTTGTACATGAAACCCTTTCTTCTTTTGCTTCTGTTTCTTTAACTGTGTATTCGTCACTTTTTTTTAAAGTGAGCTCTAGTTTCCTTTGGTGTTGGTCATCCTCAGGGCTCCATGATTTGCCCTTTGCTTCTCCCTCTGCACACTTTCTCTAGAAACTTAACCTATTCCTGTGATTTTATTTACCTTCTGTGTGGTGATATCTTTGGTATCAGTTAAGTCTAGCTCTCCCTTTCTGTAAGAATCTCTTGCCAATTGTTTTCAAGAAATATATATTTGACTATTTTGGAGGGATATAGGGTTCAACATGTCTAAAATAAATTTAATTCTTCAGGCAAATTCCGCTGTCTTTAAACACTATCTCTGTTAATGACATCAGAATTCAACTAATTTTTCAGACCTTTATCTCTATAGTCAATCTTTGCATGTTTTTCTCCTTATTTCAGGTTCATGTGATCCGAGAGGTAGCTTCCATGGCTCAGGAAAAGTTGGGAGTGTCCTGTGAAGTCATTGATCTGAGGACTGTAATACCTTGGGATGTGGATACAGTTTGCAAGGTATGAATATAATGTGATAGAGTATCATTTCCTCAAAATCTTGGGCCAGATTTGTTGGTTGTTTGCAAAGAATTATTTTGAAATTTTAAGCTTTATGAGAATTTTCAACTGATGAAAATACCTAAAAATTTACACCATGAGTGAAATGAATGCTGTCTAGTCAGCTTAATGCTCAAGGAAACAAATCACTTTAGGTTTATTCCCTTCCATAGTTCTGTGTTGAAAATATTATAAAACTGTCCTTCATGCACCCAGGTAGTGTTGAGTCGCGTGAGTAGTGCAAATAGCATATCAGGGACATTGAAGTCACCTGTGTTTTTAACTTATTATTGTTTGTGGTTTGATATCTAGGTTTAATATCATCAGCTACATGGTTTGGCTGCATTTTTATTCATTTTCTGTCCAAAAGAGATGGAGATGGATTATTTTAACAACTCACTTTACATAACCTTAACACTGTGGATAACAATTTGAATGCTGTGTTGTGGGATTCTGGCTGCTCTGATTTAGTTTTCTATTTAAGTAGTCTCCTCATAGCCTGCTCTCAAGAATGTAGTTTAGTTCTTATGTACTTGGCTATAATCAATATCTTTGTATAAAGATAAATTAAACAGTCTAGATAAAGTAAAGTGCATCTTTTCCCATGTTGGTATATAGGGAAGGTCAGGCTCTTTTTTTTTGTGATGGTCTTATCTCCTAAAGTTTAGGTAACACTGCATGTGTTATTATTCCTCTTACTTTACTGTTACAGTCAATGAGTCCTACTAAGGATTTTTAAGTTTATTATTTTTAAGAGCTTTGGAATTCTCACAACTTTTACAGGCCATTTCTTAGGCTGTTACGTGAAAACCTGAAGCTACTACTGCTATAAAAATGCAGCATAGTGTGTCTTTAGGTAAGGATTGTTTTATAATTTAGTGGAAGATTTAAGATTTGTTATAGTAAATGTTCTGTAGACTCGATATCATCTAAATACTTGACATGGTTAGAAATGGTTTCAACAATTTCTAAGTCCTTTTATTTATAGTTTCTACAATTAAGAGCAGTATTTCAGGTTATTTTATTCATAACTGCATGAAAAGAATGCTTTTTGTAGGCATTCTTTGAATTTTAAAATTCAAATCAAGCCAGATACTGGGTTTTCTTACAATAGACAGATGTTTCAAATTATGGTTAAACTGGGGCTGGTAAGCTTTTCCCTAGAGTGATCTTCTTGTTTGCAGCACTTGGGTTTGTGTTTATAGTGTGAATGGTACAGTGGGGTATGACACATACTCAGGGCAAGGACTTTTGAACTCATTCACATATTTAATATTTCCTTAATTTACATACATCCAAAAAAGCATCTGTAGCAGCTTTTGGCAAAACACAAATATACCAACACTCTCAATGTAAAGTGAGGAGAGGTACAGGAAGAAATAAGGGGAAATTATTTGTATCTATATCAATTTGTTTGGATGGGATCCCCCCAACTATGCATCCTATTTTATTAAACCTGCTGGTTGACTTTTGTGATCTTGTTTGCTTACTGAAAAACATGAAAGAGGGCACCAGAGACCTCTAGTGAAAAAAGTGATCCATCAAAACTGACTTGTCAGCGTGATTAGTTTTGTGTTGGGGTGCTTTCATCATGTGGTTTTCTAGTTGATGATCCTCCGGTTATGATAGTGAAAGCCAGCTTGTCATTTCTTGATTACTTTTGGTCTATTTGTGAGACTCTCTATTGCTAATAATTGGAGCATGTCCTGTTTCATGTATCAAAAGAAAATTTTTGATGCTTGACATCTCTTCTGATATTTGGAGATGATTTTAAAGGTGAGGGCCTGATAGCCCAACACTCATATTAAAAACAAGGCTTTTTTTTTTGTATAACTACAGTTAAGCTTTTCTTCTTTATCTTTATGAATTCTATAGTAATCAAAATTTGTTTATTATCTCCTTCAGTTATTGCTGTGTTTTATTTATTTATTTTGGTATCATTAATATACAATTACATGAGCAACATTGTTGTTACTAGATTATCAAGTCTGCACCACATACCCCATTACAGTCACTGTTCATCAGCCTAGTGAGATGCTATAGAATCACTGCTCCTCTTCTCTGTGCTATACTGCCTTCCCCGTGCCTGCCCACTACATTAAGAGTGCTAATAGTAATGCCCCTTATTCCCCTTTTCCCTCCCTTCCCACTCCACCCCCGCTCCCAGTCCCTTTCCCTTTGGCAACTGTTAGTCCATTCTTGGGTTCTTTGAGTCTGCTTCAGTTTTGTTCCTTCAGTTTTTGCTTTTCTCTTATGCTCCAAAGATGACTGAAATCATTTGGTACTTGTCTTTCTCCACCTGGCTTATTTCACTGAACATAATATCCTCTAGCTCCTTCCATGTTGTTGCAAATGGTAGGATTTGTTTTCTTCTTATGGCTGAATAATGTTCCATTGTGTATATGTACCACATCTTCTTTATCCATTCACTTACTGATGGACACTTAGGTTGCTTCCATTTCTTGGCTATTGTAAATGGTGCTGCAGTAAACATAGGGGTGCATCTGTCTTCTTGAAACTGAGCTGCTGCATTCTTAGGGTAAATTCCTAGGAGTGGGATTCCTGGGTCTAATGATATTTCTATTTTGACTTTTTTGAGGAACCTCCATACTGCTTTTCACAATGGTTGAACTAATTTGCATTCCCACCAGTAGTGTAGGACGGTTCCCTTTTCTCCACATCCTCGCCAACATTTGTTGTTGTTTGTGTTTCGGATGTTGGCCATCCATAGTGGTGTGAGGTGATATCTCATTGTGGTTTTAATTTGCATTTCTCTGATGATTAGCGATGTGGAGCATCTTTTCATGTGCCTGTTGGCCATCTGAATTCCTTCTTTGGAGAAGTGTCTATTCATATCCTCTGCCCATTTCTTTATTGGATTATTTGCTCTTAGTTTGTTGAGGTGCATGAGTTCCTTATATATTTTGGATGTCAACCCCTTATCAGATATATCATATATAAATATATTCTCCCATACTGTAGGATGTCTCTTTGTTCCACTGATGGTGTCCTTTGCTGTACAGAAGCTTTTCAGCTTGATATAGTCCTACTTGTTCATTTTTGCTTTTGTTTCCCTTGCTCAGGGAGATATGTTCATAAAGAGGTCGCTCAAGTTTATGTCCAAGAGATTTTTTGTTTTTTTCTAAGAGTTTTATGGCTTCATGACTTACATTCAGGTCTTTGATCCATTCTTAGTTTACTTTTGTGTGTAGGGTTAGACAGTAGTCCAGTTTCATTCTCTTACATGTAGCTGTCCAGTTTTGCCAACACCAGCTGTTGAAGAGGCTGTCATTTCCCCATTGTATATCCAAGGCTCCTTTATCATATATTAATTGACCATATATGTTTGGGTTAATGTCTGGATTTTCGATTCTGTTCACTGCTCTGTGACTCTGTTCTTGTTCCCATACCAAATTGTCTTGATTACTGTAGCTTTGTAGTAGAGCTTGAAGTCTGGGAGCATAATTCCCCCTGTTTTATTCTTCCTTTTCAGGATTGCTTTGGCTATTCAGGGTCTTTTGTGGTTCCATATGAATTTTAGAACGATTTTCTGTAGTTCGTTGAAGAATGCTGTTGGTATTTTGATAGGAATTGCATTGAATCTGTAGATTGCTTTAGGCAGAATGGCCATTTTGACAATATTAATTCTTCCTATTCATGAGCACGGAATGTATTTCCGTGTATTGGTTTCTTCTTTAATTTCTCTTTTGAGTGCCTTGTGTTTTCAGAGTATAGGTCTTTCACTTCCTTGATTAGGTTTATTCCTAGGTATTTTATTCTTTTTGATGCGATTGTGAATGGAATTGTTTTCCTGATTTCTCTTTCTGCTAGTTCATTTTTAGTGTATAGGAAAGCAACAGATTTCTGTGTATTAATTTTATGTCCTGCAACTTTGCTGAATTCAGATATTACTTCTAGTAGTTTTGGAGTGGAGTCTTTAGGGTTTTTTATGTACGGTATCATGTCATCTGCAAATAGTGACAATTTGACTTCTTCTTTACCAATCTGGATGCCTTTTATTTCTTTGTTTTGTCTGATTGCCATGGCTAGGACCTCCAGAATTATGTTGAATAACAGTGGGGAGAGTGGGCATCCCTGTCTTGTTCCCGATCTTAGAAGAAAAACTTTCAGCTTCTTGTTAAGTATGATGTTGGCTGTGGGTTTGTCATATATGGCTTCTATTTTGTAGAGGTACTTACCCTCTATACCCATTTTGTTGAGAGTTTTTCTCATGAATGGATGTTGAATTTTGTCAAATTCTTTTTCAGCTTCTATGGAGATGATTATGTGGTTTTTGTTCTTCTTTTTGTTGATGTGGTGGATGATGTTAATGGATTTTCGAATGTTGTACCATCCTTGCATCCCTGGGATGAATCCCAGTTGATCATGGTGTATGATCCTCTTGATGTGTGTTTGAATTCTTTTTTTTTTTTGAGTATTTTTGCATCTATGTTCATCAGGGATATTGGTCTGTAATTTTCTTTTTTGGTGAGGTCTTTGCCCGGTTTTGGTATTAGAGTGATGCTGGCTTCATAGAATGAGTTTGGAAGTATTCCCTCCTCTTCTATTTTTTGGAAAACTTTAAGTAGAATGGGTATTATTTCTTCTCTATATGTCTAGTAAAATTCAGAAGTGAATCCATTTGGCCCGAGGGTTTTGTTCTTAGGTAGTTTTTTGGTCACTGATTCAATTTCTTTGCTGGTAATTGGTCTGTTTCAGTTTTCTGTTTCTTTCTTGGTCAGTTTTGAAGGTTGTATTTTTCTAAGAAGTTGTCCATTTCTTCTAGGTTTTCCAGCTTGTTAGCATATAGATTTTCATAGTATTCTCTTATAATTCTTTGTATTTCTGTTGCGATTTCAGTTGTGATTTTTCCTTTCTCATTTCTGATTCTGTTTATATGTGTAGATTCTCTTTTTCTCTTAATAAGTCTGGTTGGAGTTTATCTATTTTGTTTATTTTAGAAACAACCAGCTCTTGGTTTCATTGATTTTTTTTCTATTGTTTTATTTTATCAATTTTATTTATTTCTTCTCTAATCTTTATTATGTCCCTCCTCCTGGTGACATTGGGCCTCATTTGTTCTTCTTTTTCCAATTTCAATAATTCTGTCTTTAGACTATTCATTTGGGATTGTTCTTCCTTCTTTAAATAGGCCTGGATTGCTATATACTTTCCTCTTAGAACTGCCTTTGCTGCGTCCCACAGAAGTTGGGGCTTTGTGCTGTTGTTGTCATTTGTTTCCATATATTGTTTGATCTCTGTTTCAGTTTGGTTGTTGACCCATTGACTATTTAGGAGCATGTTGTTAAGCCTCCATGTATTTGTGAGCCTTTTTGTTTTCTTTGTACAATTTACTTCTAGTTTTATACCTTTGTGATCTGAGAAGTTGGTTGGTAGAATTTCAATATTTTTGACTTTACTGAGGTCCTTTTCGTGGCCTAGTATGTGGTCTATTCTGGAAAATGTTCCATGTGCACTTGAGAAGAATGTGTATCCTGTTGATTTTGGGTGTAGAGTCTGTAGATGTCTGTTAGGTCCATCTGTTCTAGTGTGTTTTTCAGTGCCTCTGTGTCTTTACTTATTTTCTGTCTGGTTGATCTGTCCTTTGGAGTGAATGGTGTGTTGAAATCTCCTAAAATGAATGCATTGCTTTGTATTTCCTCCTTTAATTCTGTTAGTATTTGTTTCACATATGTCGGCGTTTCTGTGTTGGCTGCACATATATTTACAATGGTTATATCCTCTTGTTGGACAGACCCCTTTACCATTATATAATGTCCTTCTTTATCTCTTGCTACTTTCTTCGTTTTGATGTCTATTTTGTCTGATAAAAGTACTGCAACACCTGCTTTTTTCTCCTTGTTGTTTGCATGAAATATCTTTTTCCATACCTTCACCTTTAGTCTGTGTATATCTTTGGGTTTGAGGTGAGTCTCTTGTGAACAGCGTATAGATGGGTCTTGCTTTTGTATCCATTCTGTTACTCTGTGTCTTTTGATTGGTGCATTCAGTCCATTTACATTTAGGGTGATTATCGATAGATATGTACTTATTGCCATTGGTGCCTTTAGATTCATGGTTACCAAAGGTTCAAGGTAGCTTCTATACTATCTAACAGTCTAACCTAACTTTCTTGTTTAGTTTTTGTAAACAGAGTCTGATGATTCTTTATTTCTCTCCCTTGTTATTCTTCCTCCTCCATTCTTTATATACTAGGTGTTTTATTTTTTGCCTTTTGTTAGTATTTGGATAGTCTGCTTTCTTTGCTATGATTTTATTTTCTTTGGTGACCTCTTTTTAGTCTTAGGAGTGCTTCCATCTAGAGCAGTCCCTTTAAGATATCCTGAAGAGGTGGTTTATGGGAGGCAAATTCCCTCAGCTTTCACATGTCTGGAAATTGTTTAATCCCTTCTCAAATTTAAGTGATAATCGTGCTGGGTACAGTGTTCTTGGTTCAAGTCCCTTCTGTTTCATTAAGTTAAGTATATCGTGCAATTCTTTTCTGTCCTGTAAGATTTCTCTTGAGAAGTCTGATGATAGTCTGATGGGTTTTCCTTTGTAGGTGATCTTTTTTCTCTCAGTGGCTTCCTTCAGTACTCTGTTCTTATCTTTGATCTTTGCCATTTTAATTATTATGTGTCTTGGTGTTGTCTTCCTAGGGTCCCTTGTGTTGGGAGATCTGTGGGCTTCCTTGGACTGAGAAACTATTTCCTTCCACAGCTTGGGGAAGTTTTTAGCAATTATTTCTTCTAAGACACTTTCTATCCCTTTTTCTCTCTCTTCTGGTACTCTATAATGTGAATATTGTTCTGTTTGGATTGGTCACACAGTTCTCTTAATATTCTTTCATTCTTAGAGATTCTTTTATTTCTCTGTGCCTCAACTTCTCTGTATTCCTGTTCTCTGATTTGTATTCCATTAACAGTCTCTTGCCCCTCGTCCATTCTGCTCTTAAGCCCGTTGATCGCTTGTCTGATTTCTGTATTGTCTTTCCTCACTTCCTCCCTTAGCTCTTGCATGTTTCTCTCTTGATCCATCAGCATGGTTATGGCTTTTATTCTGAATTCTTTTTCAGGAATATTGTATAAATCTGTCCCATGGCCCTCTCTCTGGGGTTGTGTGGGTAATCTTTGTGTGCACCATATTCCTCTGTCTTTTCATGGTGATAGAAGTGGTCGTTGGTATGTGCCACGTGTGTCAGCTGGGAGAAAAAAGTCCCTTCCTGCTTGTTGTTTTCCTTGCCCTTCTCCAGGACCTGAACTGGTTTCTCACACACCGGGAGGCAGTCTCTACAATAATCTCCAGAGCTGCCTGTGTGCAGGGTTGCCCTCAGCCTAGCTATAGCACTGAGGGGGTTTGAAGTCTCGCTGGGTGCCTTTTCGTCCCCTTGGTGCTTTCCAGCCCTTGTTTTGGGTTCTGAGTTCCTTTCTGCTTAGCTGTGCGCCAGCCGGTAGTAGATTCTGTGAGGATGCTGTTGTTGGGGCCGCTCCTCCGCTGTTCCGCAGCAGTGGCGGATCCCGGACCCTTTGTGATGCTGGCTGGGTGGGGGGGGAACCGAATGGCAGGCTGCTGATCACTGTGGGAAGCCTTGGCGCGGCTGCTTTGCCTGGCCACTGGCCAGGGTTCTGAAACTCCCCAAGACTCCCAGCCTGCTGGGCTGAGTGCGCTGGGATGATTTTGTTCTACTGTTGGGCCCTTGTCTCTTTAAGACTTAAGAAAAAAAAAAATGTGTGCCCTTTTCTTTTGTGCCAGGGAGCCAGCTTAGGGGAACCGCTTGCAGTCTCCGTCTCGGATCTTGCCCTTCTGTTTCTCTAATCTCTGATACACCATGCGATGTGTATCAGTGCTCCCGGGGCAGATCACCAGGGCTGGTTATTTGGCAGTCCTGTGCTTCCACTCCCTCCCCACTCTGAATCTTTTCCTCCCACCGGTGTGCTGGGGGAGTGCTCGGGTCCCACCGGGTTGCAGCTTTGTATCTTACTCAGTTCTTGAGGCGCTGAGTTCTCACAGGTGTAGCTGTAGCCTGGCTGTTGTCCTGTATCTTCTGGTCTCTTTTTTAGGAATAGTTGTATTTGTTGTATTTTCACAAATATATATGGTTTTGGGAGGAGGTTTCCGCTGTCCTGCTCACACTGCCATCTTCCCAGAAGTCTCATAGTCATACTTTTTGCTTAAGCCTTGAAGCATTGTTTGGGAGTTAAAAGCCTGAAAATTTGCTTGGGCAGAGAAACAAGCAAAGTTTTTGAATTTGCTCAGGGAAGCTTCAAAATTAGAGACTTGAGTGGACTTAAAAACCATAACCAATTTATCTATTCAATTCTGAGCCTGATAATTGGAAGCTAAGCTTGACGCCTTCACAAGCAGAATAGAAATCTTCAGTTTTGAGGTAATTAGGAGAGAGAGACCTATTCTGGGGAGTGGAGATATGGGTAAAGGTGGAGTGGCTCAAGAACATTGGTGATGAGAGCTGAAAGCTCTGAAATGAGTGGTGAATCGACAATGATCTGCAGCTGCTTTTTCCTTGGGTCCATCTGCCAATTAAGCCTCAGCTAGAAGCCAGTAATCCAGGTGTGTAGGACTCACACTTCATGGTGCTGTAATGACAGAATTGGAAACTTAAGCGGTCTTAAACACACAGTTGACTTGCCTCTCAAGATATTTGCCAAATTCCAAAGCTGTGTATGGTGGGAACTAAGCAGAAAATACCTGAAAAGCTGAGCCATTGGTTGAGGTTGAAGTGATAAAAACCATTCATACTCTCAATTAAAAGCTGTGAAATCCAGCCTTAGGATTGGATTCAAATCAGAAGTAGATCAAACCTTCCCAAATCCACAACACAGACTCTACCCATATCAGATCCTTAGTGGATTAATGCAATTTACCTTCTGCTCTGTCTTCCCAGCAGAACAGGGAGTCAGTTCTCCAATCACCTGGAACCTCTGAATCAGTATTCAAAAAAAAAGATTAAGTATATGAAGAGGTAGGACCATTTGCTCAAAAACCAAGAGAAAATACAAACACTGGCAGAAACACAGGTGATCCAGATATTGGAGTTAGCAGACAAAGACTTTGTGATTATTATGTTTAGGAACTGTCTTGCCAATGTGTTTCAGCACCAGGCAAGTTCACTATGGATTCAATGTGATCAAAGAAATTGACAGCAAAACGTTCTTTGGGGTGAAAGGGTTTATTACCCAGCTTGCTCTCCCCACGGTAGGACGAGCACTAGCGTCTCTGCCTCCACCCAGAGCACTGGACCAAGCTTTCTGTATAGCACAATAATAGCTTATTGCCTAAAGGTGTGGAAGCAGTAACCTGGCATCAGGCCAGTTACATCATCAGGTGGTTTAAGATCAGTGAGGATCCTGGCCATAAGAACCCCAACTTCCCCACAGGAACATAGAGGAAAGGTAGCAAAAGAGGTAAGAAGATGGAGAATTATCCTAGAGAATATGCGTATATGTGTTTCAGATATTGTAGAAGCCAAAACAGTTTGACAGTGAGAACTTAGTGGATGTATTTATACACATATTGGGTTTAGTAGATGATAGTACTAGATGAAGTAGAAGGCAAGTTAATAGGAAATGTCCACACTGAAGCAAACTGAAAAAGTAAGACTAAAACAGAAAAGACCATAAAACACATTTGAATCTGATTTGAAGATCTCTCCCGCATACAGTTTGAATTCCAGAAGAAGAGATAATGAATTGGTCAGAAACAATATCTAAAACATTTCTCGTGAAACTTTCAGAACATCAACATACTCAAGATACCTGTAAGAAGGATATATTGAAAGAAGACCATATCCATGTGCACAGTGGAGTGACATCTTAAATTGCTGAAAATGCCAAGCTAGAGTTCTATACCCAGTGAGAAGATACTTTTAAAGTTAAGATGAAATAAAAAGTTAAGGCAAATAGAAATTGAGAGAATTGATCACCAGTACATTTTCACTAAAAGAAACACTTATAAAGGAGTTACTTAAAAGGAAAAAATGATCCTAGAAGAAAGTCAGGATGGGCTTATATGGGCTTAATTTTCTCTTCTAGGATTAAGTGTAAAATTTTTATTAGATTATAAGTCAAGGATGCATGTTGTAACCTGTAGAGTTAGCAACTGAAGTAGTGAAAGTAAATCTAGAAAGTTAGAAAGGGAATTGTAGATTAATACAAATAACTGGTTAAACTAAAAGATAGGAAAATATGTACAAAAACAGGTGTCAATAGGAAGCAATAAGATGACAGATACCCAGGTATATATGTAATTAAATTAAATGCAAAAGGGTTAAATGATCCTAGTAAAATACTCAGATTGTCAGACTTCATTAAAAAACACCACCACCAACATGCAACTGAAAAGACACATATTTTAAATATAAGGACACAGAAAAGTTGAAAGGGACAGAAAAAATTTATGTAGTTGTACTAACTTCAAATAAAGCTTTTAAGCAAGAACCACAACTAGAAATAAAGAGGAACATTTCATAATGTTAATGGAATTAGTCCACTCTGAAGATGTCAGTCTTAAATCTTCTGTCGTAAATAGCATAGCATGGCTTCAAAATATATAAAACAAATAAAACATGATACTACAAGGCGATAGAGACATATCCACAATCATAGTGGGAGACTTTGACACCCCTCTTAAAAATTGATCAAAGAGATAATATTGGTAAGTATATAGAAGATCTGAGCACACAGTTAATAAATCTGTCCTCATTGTGTACCCAGATGTGCAAGAAATCATCTTTTTTTATTGAAGAATAATTGACCTACAATATTTTATTAGTTTCAACTGCATAGCATAGTGATTCGATATTTATATACATCACGAAATGGTTACCAAAAAAGTCTGGCTCAATTGAATATGGAACATTTGTCAAATTGACCAGATGCTGGGACATAAACATAACCCTACCAGATTTCAAAAGTTTGAAGTCATTTAGAGTATGTTCTGACACTACTGGAATCCAATTAGAAAAAGACAACTTGAAAAATCCCAACTTCCTACAAGTTAAATAATTTACATTTGCCCATGGGTTGTTAAGAAAAACAGGAATTAGTACTTCTACTGAACTGAGTGGTTATGAAGATACATATCACAATTTTCAGGATTCAGCTCAAGTCATGCTAGAGGGAACTTTAAAAAAACTGGTAATGTTTGTAAAACATCAAAAAGTCATATTAAGGGAGAAATTGAATGATGCATGTGTGAGAGCTTTATGCATAAAATCATAACATTATTCAGACAATTAATAAGGAAGATCCAAACAAACTGAAGTACATCTCATGTTAATTGATTATAGGGTTAAGAATAGGCAAGGCAGTCTTGAAGAGAGCTGAAGGACTTGTATAAAGGTAGACAAATGGATCAATGGAATAGAATAAAGAGTCCAAAAACAGAGTTGGTCATCTGATTCAGGACAAAAGTGACAGTGCAATTCAGAGAGGAAAAGGTGATGCTGAATAAGTGATGCTGGTTTATTGGGCACTGTGGAAACCAATTATGTTAATCCTTAACCACTCAAACATCAATTCCAAGTGGACTGCAGATCTAATTATGAATTATAAAGGTCTTGGGAGGATCGCTGAATATTGTTATGATTTTGGGTAGGCAAAGATTTGTTGAACAAAACAAAAAAACAAACACATTTTAAAAAGGATGAAAAAATTGGACATTAATATTAAAATATTTATTCCTCAAAAGGCCCCAATAAGAGAGTAAATAGATTTGGAGAAACTGATGGAAATTTATACCCTGAAATATGAAGAACTGCTATAATCAAAAGGAAAAATATCCACATGTATATCCATGTAGATAACCATGTATCCCTATAGATACCTGGGCAAAAGGCTTGAAAAGGCTTTTCACAAAGGAAGACATCCAGATGACCAATAAATACATGAAAAATTGCTCAATTTTAATCATTCGGATATGGAAACAAAAACTATAATGCAGGAGGCAGCAAAAAGATGGTGAAGTAGGATAGCAGTTGAACATACAGTCATAGGGAGCAACTGCAGCAAATACACCTCACCCTGAAAATGACCTGAAGGCTGCAGAACAGACCACCTACACTGGGGGAAGGAGAGAGACCCACACAGAGAAGAGTAAAGGGGGAGATAGATCTGGACCCAAGCCCTTATTCCATCCCAGCCCATAAGCAGGAGGGAGAGGAGTGAGTAGAAGGGGATAAATACTCAGGAATCTGGCACACCTGGCCCTGGAGATCTGCTCTGGGAGAGTCCACATTGCAGTGGGTTTTGGTGTTTAATGGGGCTGGACACCTGAGAGTTGGAGCAGTCTGTGGGCTGCGATCCCTTTCCCTTGAGGAGGACCTGAATGCTCTGTCTGTCTCACTGAGACCCAACACAGACGCAGCAGTTTAAAAGATTTACCAGCAGCAGAAAGTGTTCCAGAGGGGTGGGATTTGGAGGAACCTCTCTCCAGAGGAGAGAGGGCAAGGAAATGATGCTTTTGCAGCCCTTACTCAGCCCAAATGTTGGATGCCCTCGGGAGCCAGCTCCAGAAAGCTCTGTCTTCCTTACTAGTGGCTCAACCCCGTGGAGGTGCTCCTGTGGGCACTTGCCCACCCTCCCGCTCTGCTCAGCAGTGGTCTGACTTTATCAGCTGGCAAACGGGGAGGGGATGGCACTTTCCCATTTCTCCTTGTCTGCCATCAGTTCTCTTGGTCAGTGCTTGGGGGAGCCAGCTCTAAACTCCCCACCTCCCTCGCAGGCAGCCCAGCCCCACAGCGGTGCTCCGCTGTGTACCTGCCCTGCCCAGCCCACTTGGCCCAGCAGCAGTCTGATTGTGCTGACAGGTAGAGGGCAGACACTTTCTCAGATCTCCACTTTCCTGACTCTCTGGCTCTCCTGGCCCTCCAGGTCCTCCCTCAGCTCACCTGTCCAGGTGCTTGTGGGAGCCGGCTCTAAACTGTAGTTAAACTCTAAACCCAGTGTCTCATGGTGTACCTGCCCCAGCCAGCACACTTGTGGAGTATAGGAAAAGAATAAAAAGGAAGTGATTTTAAACTGTGTTTGAAATAGAATGACCATAGTTGTAATATAGACTGTTATATAGTTAGAAAGGTATCTATAAATCTTAGAGTAACCACAAACCTGAAGCCTATAATAGATACACAACAAATTAAAAGAAATCCATTTACAAGAATAAAGAAAACTATCACATAACAAGAGAAGAATATAAGAAAGGAAGAAAGGATGAGAGAATAATTACAAAAACAACCAGAAAACAATTAATAAAATAACAATAAGTACATACCTATCTATAACTACCTTAAATATAGGTGCACTGAATACACCAAGCAAAAGACAAAGGGTGGCAGAATGGATAAGAAATGAGACCCATCTATATGTTGCCTACAAGAGACTCATTTCAGACCTAAAGACATACATAGACTGAAAGTGAAGGGATGAAAAAAGATATTTTATGCAAATAATAGGGAGAGAAAAACAGAAGTAACAGTACTTATATCAGACAAAATAGTCTTCAAAACAAAGAAAGTAATGAGGGACAAAGAAGGACATTCCATAATGACAAAAGGGTCAGTTCAACAAGAGGATATAACAATTGTAAATACCTATGCACCAAACATAGGAGCAATTAAATACATAAAACAAATACTAACAGACCTAAAGGGAGAAATAGTCATATTAGGATATTTTAACACCCCTCTTACATCAATGGATAGATCATGCAGACAGAAAATTAAAGAAACAGATGTTGAATGACACATTAGACCAGATGGGCTTAATAGATATATACAGAACATTCCATCCAAAAGCAGCAGGATACACACTTTTCTCAAGTGCACATGGAATCTTCTCCAGATAGATCACATATTAGGACACAAAAAGAACCTCAATAAATTAAAAAAAGATTAAAACTGTATCAGGCATATTTTCAGATCACAGCAGTATGAAACTAGAAGTCAATAACGTGAACAAAAAAGCCTGAAAACACATGGAAGCTAAACAACAGGTTCTAAATAATCAATGGATCAATGAACAAATTAAAACAGAATTCAGGCAATACAAGGAGGCAAATGAAAACAAAAGTACAATGGTTCAAAATAAGTGAGATAAGCAAAAGTGGTTCTAAGAAAGAAGTACATAGCAATATAGGCCTACCTCAAGAAACAAGAGCAATCCCAAATAAACAGTCTAAAGTACAACTAAAGAAACTAGAAAAAGAAAAAATGAAACCCTAAGTTAGAAGGAGGGGCATTACGCTGATGGACAGTGACTGTAATGGGGTTGGTGGGGAGGACCTGATGAAGGGGGTAGTTTAATAACCATAATATTACACATGTAATTGTAGATTAATGATACCAAAATAAATTATAAAAAAAAGGAGGGGCATTAATAAAGATCAGAGCAGAAGTAAATAAAATAGAGAAGAATACAACAATAGAAAAAAATGAAACCAATGGTTGTTTCTTTGAGAAAATAAACAAAATAGACAAACCCCTACTCAGACTTATCAAGGAAAAAAGAGAGGACACAAAGTCAGGGCCAAAAAATGAAAACTCACCACAGAAATATAAAGAATTATTAGAAAATTCTATGAAAAGCTATATGCCAATAAATTGGACAGCTTAGAAGACATGGACAAATTCCCAGAAATGTACCATCTTCTATGAGTGACCCAGGAGGAAACAGAATTTAAACAGACCAGTTGCCAACAATGAAATTGAACTGTTAATCAAAAAACTCCAAACAATCAAAAGTCCAGGATAAGACAGCTTCACAGCTGAATTCTACCAAACATTTAAAGAAGAGCAATACCCATCATTCTTAAAATATTACAAAAAACAGAAGAGGAGGGAATACTTCCAAATGCATTCTATAAGGCCAACATCATTCTAATGCCCAAACCAGACAAAGACACTGCAAAAAAAGAAAATTATAGACCAATATCCCTGATGAACATAGATGCAAAAATCCTCAACAAAATATTAGAAAATAAATTAAAAAATAACATCAAAAGGAACATCCATCATGACCAAGTGGAATTTATTCCAGGGATGCAAGGATGGTACAACATTCAGAAATCAATCAATATCCACATTAACAAAAGGAAGGGTAAAAACTGTATGACCATCTCAATAGATGCTGAAAAGCATTTGACAAAATTCAACAACCATTCGTGATAAAAGCTCTCAACAAAATGGGTTTACCAGGATTGTACCTCAGCGTAATAAAGGCCATATACAACAAACCCACAGCTAACATCATACTGAATGGCAAAAAGCTGAAAGCTCTTCCTTTATAATCAGGAACAAGACAGGATCTCACCACTTTTACTCAACGTAGTACTGGAGGTCCTAGCCACAGCAACCACACAAGATACAGAGATAAAAGGCATCCATATTGGTAAGGAAGAAGTGAAATTGTCACTATTTGCAGATGACATGATGCTGTATATAGAAAACCTTAAGAACTCCACCAAAAAACTGGTAGAACTAGTAACTGGATTCAGCAAAATTACTGAATATACAATCAGTATACAGAAATCTGATGCATTCCTATACACTAACAATGAACAAGCAGAATGAGAATTCAGGAAAACAGTTCCATTTACAATTACATCAAAAAAAATAAATGCCTAGGAATAAACCTAAGGAGGTGAAAGACCCATACTCTAAAAACTGTAAGATACTGATAAAAGAAATTGAAGAAGACACAAATAGATGGAAATCATTAATATTATCAAAATGGCCATCGTGCCAAAAGCAATTTACAGATTCAATGCAATCCCTATCAAAATACCAATAGCATTTTTCAATGAGCATACACAGCAAATAATCCTAAATTTCAGATGGAACCACAAAACACCGCATCAGCCAAACAATCTTTTTTTAGTATATTTATTTATTTATTTATTATTCATTCATTCATTTATTTATTTATTTATTTATTTTATTTATTTAAGAAAATAGTTTTTCTTCAATTCTTTAGGACTTAGCTCCTTGCATGGGCTTTGGTGCAGGTCATGGAGCAGCACCCACAGATCTAAATCAGGGTGGGGTGTTTGGTCCTTCTGTGCCTCACAAGAATGATACCTGACTACCTGGTTGTGAATTGCACAGTAATGTAGCTTAACATACAGCTTAGGAAGCACATAAGTGTTGAATACACTTGCTTCAGAAATACCCCTGATAGCAGTGACCTCTATTATATTTTGAATGACAGACTTCTTAACGGTCTTGTCCTTGGGCAAACATTGTGTGCAGTTAGAGCAGTGGATAGGATGCGCATGGCTGCAGCCCTTTTTGACATGTATATTGGTCGTTTTTCTCTTGGTCATGTTCTCAGAGAGGCCTGAGAGAGCCCAAAGCGATCTTGAGAAAGAAGACCAAATCTGGGGGTATTATGCTCCCTGACTTCAAGCTCTACTGCAAAGCTACAGTAATCAAAACAGTATGGTACTGGCAGAAGAACAGACCCATAGATCAATGGAACAGAATAGAGAACCCAGATATAAACCCATGCATATATGGTGAATTAATATATTATAAAGGAGCCATAAATATACAATGGGGAATAGACAGTCTGTTCAATAAATGGTGTTGGGAAAGCCAGACAGCTACTTGCAAGAGAATTGAACTGCATTACTCCCTAACCCCAAAACAAAAATAAACTTGAAGTGGATTAAAAACCTAAATATAAGATATGAAAACATAAAACTCTTAGAGAAAAACAGACAAAAATCTCTTGAATGTAAGTATGAGCAAATTTTTCTGGACTTGTTTCCCTGGGCAAGAGAATCAAAAGCAAAAATGAATAAGTGGGACTACATCAAACTAAAAAGATTCTATACAGCAAAGGACACAACTAACACAACAAAAAGGCGATCTAAGGTATGGGAGAAGATGTTTGTAAATAGGATATCTGATAAGGGGCTAACATCCAAAATATATAAGAATTCATATAACTCACCACCAAAAAAACAAAAAAACCCAATTAAAAACTGGGTGGAAGACCTGAACTGGCATTTCTTCAAAGAAGAAATGCAGATGGCCAACAAGCACATGAAAAGATGCTCCACATCGCTAATCATCAGGGAAATGCAAACCAAAAATACAATGAGGTATCATCTCACACCAGTTAGAAAGGCCACTATCCAAAAGACAAGAAATAACAAGGGTTGTCAAGGATGTGGAGAATGGGAATCCTCTTACACTGTTGGTGGGAATGTAAATTGGTGGAGTCACTATGGGAAGCAGTATGGAGGTGCCTCAAAAAACTAAAACTAGAAATACCATATGATCTAGTAATTTCACTTCTAGAAATTTGCCCAAGGGAAAAATCTCTTTCCAAAGGATACATGCACACCTGTGTTTATTCCTGCATTATTTACAATAGCCAAGATAATGGAAGTAATCAAAGTATCCATGAATATATGAAAAAAGAGGCTGTACATATATACAGTGGAATATTACTTGGCCATAAAAAAGAAAGAAATCCTGCCTTTTGTGACAACATGGGTGGACTTAGAGGGTATTAATGCTAAGTGAAATAAGCCAGGCAGAGGAAAACAAATACCATATGATTTCACTTGTCTGTGGAATTTAAAAACAAAACAAAACAAAACAGAATGAACAAAACAGCAGTAGACTCAGATACTGAAAAGTGACTGGTAGTTACTGTGGGGAGGGGTTGGGCTGGGGTAGGTGGATGAAATAGGAGGTGGTGATAAAGATGCATAATATCCCAGTCATAATGTAAATTAGTCAACAGTGATGAAAATACAGCATAGAGAATATAGCCAATGGTTCTGTAACATCCTTCTATATTGATAGTACCTGCTGTAGTTGTGGTGAGGATTTAATAGCATATATAAATGTTGAATCACTATGTTGTATACTTGAAACCAATGTAATATTGGATATCACTTCCAAGATACATAACAAAAAATATGTAATCAAAAAGAAGCCAATTTGATAAGGCCACATCCTGTGTGGTTGCAGTCTTATGACATTCTGGAAAAGGCAGAACTGTACTGATGGTCAGTAGATTAATGGTAAACTAAGTGCTCCCGTTTGAATAAATAATGAAATAAATCAACAGCAAGAAGAAAGAAACTGTGACGCGGGGCCACTGAGGAGACCATTCTGGTAAAGTGAAGAATGCTCCTGGCTCCTGGTGTCAGTAGGTGGTGGAGCAGCCCATACCTAATGTACTCCTGTTGGGAATATAAATTGCTACAACCATTAGAAAAATGAAATTGCTTGGCATTTTCTGCCTGAATCCTATGACCCAGCAATTCCACTCCTGTGTATATACCCCACAGAAAAGTACAAAATGTAAGTTCAAGAATATTCGTGGGTGCACCATTTCTAGTAGCCTCACACTGTAAACTACTTAAATGCACATCAACTCGAGGATGGAAAAATAAAGTAGAATATTGTTTTGCAATGAAAACAAGTGAACTAAAACTTTAATGTAACAATGTGTTTCATCACACAAAGTCAATTTGAGTTAAAGAAAAAGTCATATACAAATAGGTATATACTATAGGATTCTATTTATATAAAGTTCACAAATGACAAAACTATGGTGTTGTAGGTCAGGTCTGTGATTATCATGGTGGTTCATGATTGGAAGAGGGTACGAGGGCTACAAGTTGCTGGTAACAGTTTCTTGTTCTCAGTATGGTTCTTTTTTTTGAAAATATATTTTCAGTTTTATATAGGTTCTGTTTTTTGAAATTGAGCATGACACTTCGTGCACTTTTTTTGCATATATATTATCTTTCAACAGAAAGTTGAAACAGAAAAGGAAGAATAAAAGCCCTGTTGCTCCCTCTGATTAGTTTCCTTGAATTTGTACTGCAGTGGGTCCTTTTTATAGTCTTAGGGAGAGCCATGTTTTACTTTGTCCCGGAGGAGTTTCTTTTGTCATTCAACTCTGTCCGTACCCTTTGTTCGACTTCTCCTCATGACCAAACTCAGTTGTCACAGTGATGTAAAACAGGAGCTTCTAAGCAGAAATGCTTTTCCTGAGACTTCCCAGTAGTAAGAACAGTAGTTAAACGTTGTGGACTTGAATGGATTTTGCTGCTCAGATACAGACCACATTCAAATGAGTCGGAAAGTGATCTCCAAGTTAACAAGCAGTGTCCGGCACAGTGTTAGTCAGACTTTGAGGTGCTGTCCGGCTTGAAAAGAAGTTGTTTTTTTTTTTGTATTTTTAAATGGATAGAAATTCAGAGAAGCTGCTTAGGAAAAATAAGAACTTAATGTTGTTAGGAAAAAGATGGGCTTTGAAAGAAACTCAGGATTTCAAGAATAGTATTGTCACTCAATTTAGGATTTAACTACATACAACTCTGAAAAAAAAATGACAATTTACAAGGTGTAGCTGATTTCCACATGCTTATAAAGAAGAGACAATTGACACAATTTTGACATGCTTATACTCCAATTGAAGATTAAATTATGCTAATGAAATAAATAATAAATACACCTTGGAGTCTTTTTAAATTTCTTTTTCATGCTCTGCCTTGCCACATCAATTCCAAAGCAGATTCTGCTGGGTTTGCCTCCATCGTTTGTCCAAAATCTGACTGCTGGCCCTACTGCTGTTGCCCTGATCATGGTCCAAACTACCGCCATTTCTCACCTGGGCTTTGGCTACAGCTTCCGAACTACTGCCTCAGCTTCTGCCCCTTTCTTGCCATAGGCAGAGTCGGTCCTTTCAGACAGTAGTCACATCATATCCCTTCTAGTCTCAAAAGGTCTCAATCGTTTCTCATTAAACATTAAACTCAGTGCAAAAAAATTCCTTACCAAGTGCTGCAGGGATTGACCTGATACCCCCACTCTTCACTTCGCACTGCCTGTCCGTCCTTCAGGAAATGCTCCTGGTTGACTTTCAGCCAAGTTACTCATTAGGTCACCTCTCAGATATTATTTTCTCATGAAGGCTTTCTCTGACCATTTTAGTTAATATTGGATTCCATCCCTCCTATCAGGACTCCCTTTCCCCTCTTTGTCTCTAGAGGTATTAAAACAATCTAACATAGTATGTGATTTTTATTATTTTTCTGTGGATCTTTCTTACCCCCACTAGACAGGAGGTTCTGTGAGGGTAGGTATTTTTGTCTGTTGGCTCACTGCTGAATTCTCAGTACCTGAAACTGTCTAGCATAGGCTTGGTGTGTTTAGTAAATACTTGCTAACAAATTATGAATGTCAGCAATAGAAAGTTTGGTAATATACTATGAAAACTGTTAAAATATAGAACCATCTTGAATTTGGTACTTGTATAAAAACTCTATAATATTGCTTTATGAATAAAAATTGCTTTATAAATAAATTTAAGTTAAAGCAGTTATTTAAAAATTTAAAGTTTTAGTGTGACTTTGTTTTATTTTTTTACAGTTATCCTTTTTTCCCAGTGACATGCAGAAGTTATTCATTCGAATTCTCATTAGAATATTACCAATTTATTCAAAAAGCAAAGTGATATTGGCTACAGTGAACTGCAGCATCTGTAATTTCTGAGGAAGGAGTTCTCATAATTTTCTGCATAGATGAGAGTTACTGTTCTGTATAGCAGCTTTTAAAATTTCTTAACCTTTTGGATGTCAATATTTCTAAAACCTTTTCACTTACGTTTTCTCAAAGAAAATATAATGTATATAATTTCATCTTTTAAAATTAATTTAGTCCAAATGAACATAGGTTATACTGACTGTATTGACATTTATATTTATTGAGGTTATATGGGTGTTTACTTCATTGATACATTTCTGTGCTTAATTTTCATGATTTTGAGCCTTTTTAAATGTGAATTTTATTTTTTGGCTTCCTCATTATCGCCAGCTGTGTATGGGATCCAGCTGACCAGACTTTATAACTGAGACATGTACATTGGCCAGGGAAGGTCTGTAATGTATTTTCATTAATAAGGAGCATATGCTTTACTCTTCAAACCTTATGATATCCATTTGAGCTTTGCAGTACCATTCTCTTCTTGTTCCCTCGTCTGTACCGCAGGTGGGTCGCTGTCACGGCGTTAGTGCTGGAAGAGGCCAGCCTGGGCCTTCTCCCTTTGGTGTGCCTGCTGGTCCTAGGAATGACCTGTGACTTTTATATCCATCATGGCTGTTAAGCGCTGCTTCTGTTTAGGGTTTTTCTCTGTACAAACATTATGTGGCACAAGAGACATTGCCTGCCAGCCCCCCAAGTAATTTACTTTCTTTTGAGGTACTTGGGGTTTTTAAAAAAAAAACTTTTGAGAAAGAAAATAATATAGGAAGGACTTTCTGGTCTATCCCCTCTATGCCTCTCTCCACCTCTAGGTTTCTCTTTTAAACCTAAATTATGTAGCAGAAAATGATGTTGTGCCGGTAGGTGCAAATGGTTGTTCTTTGGCTGCATATTGAGGCCTCTGTAGGCTCAGAGTATTTTGGGGGTAGGCTGTCATTGGAGCAGGGCAGGGCCTCAGCAATACTACATAGTGGGGCAGAAGCTGGAAGTCACTGCGCTGTGGCATGGAGTGACCATGGGAGGTGGGGCTTCAGTGTCCCTAGATTTAACATCCTTTCCTTCTACCCTTTCACCTTTTTCCATTCTTGCTTCGAAAGACTACGTTGGGACCCTGGATAAACAGTTAAGGCAGGTTCTAAGGCTGGCAGAATGGGGTGGGTGTGGGGAGGTTCTGGGAGCAGAGAGTCCTGCAATAAAAAAAGAAAGGGCTGCGTAAGAGTGGGACTGGTGGCGGACTTGTGCCTAGGTCATTCAGGATGGGGTGATCATTTAAATGTAAAGAACCAAGTTTGCTTAGTCTTGTATTTGCACGTGGTGTTAATAAGTGTATTTGTGAATACTGCAAAACATGCTTAGAAGGCCTATAGTGCCCTTGAAGGTAAACACAAAAACATGGATTATGTTTTATTACTTTAATTCTAATTTTGTAGCTTTTAAGTTTGTTTTCATTTTCATAGGGTTGATTTAGACTGCCATAGATATCATTTTCATTAAGATGGCGAGCTAACACTAGCAAGATAGTATTTAGGGTCTGTACTTTGTCCTGAATGTCTCAATTGTTTTAATGGGGAAGTTGGAGAATTTGTCTTTAGAGAACCCATAATGGTTTGATGCTACTAGTTGTACAGACATATATTCTTAGTTGATTTCTTGGACCTAATTGAATAACTTAGTAATTGAATACTAGTTCTTTTCTTTGAGGCTTTTAATTTGTGAGGGGGAGGGGAAAGAATATATGAATGAATGAGAACAAAATCATAGCCACAGGGTGGGCATTGAGCTTGGGAAGGGAGTTAGCTGGTGATTACCCACCCATACCCACCAGAGGCCTCTCATAAGCCAACTTAATGGTTAAGGGCACCCGTTTCCTTTAGTGGGGACTGGTTCTGTCATTGCAAACTAGGCGGATTTTATGTTAGATCTCTGAGTTACTAGTATGATAGTGATGCCGGGGTTCTTGTTCACGAAGCCGAAGAATGAGCTTCATAAACCAGCAAGGTAGGAAAGCAAGGTACAGGCTTTTATTTAGAAATAAAGTGATGTGACAGAGCTCCCGGCTCATGCCAGGAGGGGACAAGAGAGAGTCCGGTGTGCTGCGTTGTCTAGGGGATTTTATAGGCAGATGAGGATTTTTGAGAACATGAAAAATAGTTTAGGGGTGCAGACCTGCTAAGTGGTGTCTGAACACCCAGAATTAACTTAACACAAGGAATTTCTCACCCCATCTCTCTCTCTCTGGAATACTGGCGTCTTGGTCTAGGAACATATCAAAAGACGGCCTGCCCAGCCCCCAAGGTGGGCTGAGGTATTGTCTGTTTGCTAAAGAGTAAGTTAAGAATCCTGCTTCCCAAACTTCCTGGGTGTTAAAATGCAATCTTATCTTTAAGGTGGAATCTTTGCTGCCTTTTACTGCGTTGTTTACAGCTGGGTCTGCATGCTAAATTAGTTACCCAGTTTGTAAAATCACTTCATCATATTTGAAAGAGGAAAGACAGCACATAAGCCTGGGTCTTTTAGCATGCTAAATTGAATCTTACAAATGATTAGCATAATAAAAACATGTGCTACTCTTCTTTATCTGGGGAACATTAACTGATCTTACTGACAAAAGACCCTAGAGCTTAATGTTTAACACAGAGTTTTGGTAGGGGGTTTCCTTGCATGTAGTCACATTGCTCTGACTGCAAATATTCTGCCTTGCTTTTTCCAGAGGCCCTTCCCCAACTCTGACTACACCCACAGTCCCTGTCTCAATAGGACTTATTTTCTAAAACGTATGTTATAATAACCCAAAAGTTTTCTTTAATGTGTGTATCAGAACAACTGATGATCTGTTAGACTGAAAACAAATCAGGAGTTTCTCTGCTCTTTTCTTTTACTCTCTAATTAAGTTTTAGTAAAAACATGTAATCAAAGAATATGCCCAGATGAGAATTAAATCTCTTTCACAGTGCAAAGGGATTTGGGTCTAAAATTATTACTAATTTAAAGTGTATTTAATTGTTGAGAGTATTTATATTTTTCTGGTGGTAGACTATAAAGTTATTTTAAGTTGTATGTTAAAAACTACATGTATTTTTCTTTCATGATTTAATAAGCTTCTGATACCAAAAACCTAGTTAAGAAATGATTTTAAAATCTTCATATTATCTGGGGTAAAATGAAATACTTTCCTTGAGTTAAAATGAAAATAAGTATCATTTTAGTTTGGAATTTTTCTGGATGTAGGTTGACCTTGCCAAGAAAGCAGGTAGGTGAGGTGAGTCATTGGTCTGATAAGAACAGTTTCTCTTTCCAAAATGAAAAGGCTGACAACTGGGTACTTGATTCCACCTTTTCCAAATCATTGTTCCTGTGGGATTTTCTTTGTCATGGCCACACCTAGTTGGTTGTTAGAGCAATTGGGAAAAGTCCTAGATTCTTAGATGTTATATTTGGGATGTGACTTTCTACATTTATTGCCCTGTGTGGTGGCCCTCTGCCAATTCATCTGCGTTCCTTGGAGGCAGGGAGTTTTGAATATTTTGTTTATTACTGTATCTATAGGAGTCTTGAAGGGTGTCTAGTATAGAAGATACTCAGTAAGTATTTGCTGAATGATCTTAATTGAATTTCAAAAATAACATGAACTCTATGTAGTAATTGGTTTTTCAGGGAAAGAAATTAAAGGAGAAATTGATAATTCCTTTCGGAAAAAATATACTGAGAGTATCACTCCTGCTGAGACGGACTGTAGGTGTAGTCAGAGTAGGGTGAAGGGCCTCCAAAAATGCAAGGCAGAATATTTGCAGTCAGAGCAATGTAACTACATGCAGGGAAACCCCCTACCAAAACTCTGTGTTAAACATTAAGCTCTAGGGTCATTCTTCAGTAAGATCAGTTAATATTCCGCAGATAAAGAAGAGTTGCACATATTTTTGATGCCGGGGTTCTTGTTCACGAAGCCGAAGAATGAGCTTAGCAAACAGACAAGGTAGGAGAGCAAGATACAGGCTTTTATTTAGAAATAAAGTGATAGGACAGAGCTCCTGGCTCACGCCAGGAGGGGACAAGAGAGTCCGGTGTGCTGCGTTGTCTAGGGGTTTTATAGGCAGGTTAGGATTTTTCGAGAACATGCAAAAAGTTTTAGGGGTGTAGACCTGCTACGTGTGTCTGAACACCCCAAATTAACTTAACACAAGGAATTCCGCCCCCCGGATTTCTCTCCAGAACACCTGCATCCTGGTCTAGGGGCATATCAAAAGGCAGCCTGCCCAGCCCCCAAGGTGGGCTGAGGTATTGTTTGTTTGCTAAAGAGTAAGTTAAGAATTCTGCTTCCCAAACTTCCTGGGTGTTAAAATGCAATCTTATCTTTAAGGTGGAATCTTTGCTGCCTTTTACTATGTTGTTTACAGCTGGGTCTGCATGCTAAATTAGTTGCCTGGTTTGCAAAACCACCCCATCAGATCTGAAAGAGGAAAGACAGCACATAGGCCTGGGCCTTTTAGCATGCTAAAGTGAATCTTACACATGATTACAAATGATTAGCATAATAAAAACATGGGGTACTCTTCTTTGTCTGGGGAACACCCACTGATCTTACTGAAGAATGACCCTGGAGCTTAATGTTTAACACAGAGTTTTGGAAGGGGGGGTTTCCCTGCATATAGTTACATTGCTCTGACTGCAAATATTCTGCCTTGCTTTTTCCGGAGGCCCTCACCCTGCTCTGACTACACCCACAGTCCCTGTCTCATTTTTATTATGCTAATCATTTGTAATCATGTGTAAGATTGACGTTAGCATGCTAAAAGGCCCAGGCCTATGTGCTGTCTTTCCTCTTTCAGATCTAATGAGGTGATTTTGCAAACTGGGCAAACTAACTTAGCATGCAGACCCAGCCATAACACAGTAAAAGGCAAGAAGGATTCCACCTTAAAGATAAGACTGCACTTAATTTACTCTTCGGCAAACAATGCCTCAGCCCACCTTGAGGTCAGGCTGAGCAGGTGGTCTTGTTTCATATGCCCCCAGACCAAGATGCTGGTATCTCAGGGAGAAATCAACAGAGCGGGAGGTTACTTGTATCAAGTTACTTGTAAATATCCCAGGACGGCTTAATAAGTCCACACCCCTAAGCTTTCATGTTCTCGAAAAATTCTCATCTGCCTATAAAACCCCTAGACAACGCACCACACCGGACTCTTGCCCCTCCTGGCGTGAGCCGGGAGCTCTGTCCTTTCACTTTATTTCTAAATAAAAGCCTGTACCTTGCTCTCCTACCTTGACTGTTTGCTAAGCTCATTCTTCAGCTTCGTGAACAAGAACCCCGGCATCACTGCTACCTCATCTATTTTTTTGGTATGACTTGTTTGAGGTATGTTTTGGAGAAAATTAAAATAATAACTGGGTTCTGATCTAACTTGGTGTACAGTGTATTTTACATAACAAGGCTTAACATAGTGCCTGATGAAAGGTAAGTAAAAAAATTAAAACAACATGTTTTACACATATCCTTAAGTATGCATGACAGTACTGATTAGACAAACATTTCATTATTTTATGGGTGAGAAAACAGGTTTATAGAGGGTGACTTGCTCTAGGGCCACAAAGCTGATGAACGGTGGAGCTAGTTGGACTCCGAGCTGTTGCTTTTTTATTGCAGCATGCAGCTTTGCAAGCAAAGTTTGAGTGGTATTTGTAAATACTTTTCAGATTGAGAAAATAACTGATTCGTGATGTAATTTGAATGTAACTTGAAAGTATAAAAGATTTGGCAATAGATGTATGTGTGGGGAGAGCAAACTATGTTTTAGTTTGCTTGGGCTGTCAGAACTGACAGTGTTCTGATTTAATCCTTTCTATTCTATCAACTAAGAATTTTTACTCCTATTTTAGAGATGGGGAATTGTCTCAGAAAGGTTAGAAGCTACCCTAAATCACTCAGTTTTTGAACGCTGATATTTTCATAGAATGACAGCGTCTCATGTTAGGATAGTTATATTACAATTAACTTCATGCTTTAAAAACTACTTGAGGGTTGCTGATTAAATGCTTCTAAATTTGAGCTCTCAATGTGTTTTATAACATTTCAGAGATTTTCTATGACATTTGCTCACTTGTATAACACTTTTTAAAAAAAACAACATTCCTAAATACTGTATACACCTTGTAAAGGACACTACCATATTTCATTTGATTTGGCATTATTTTTTTCCCCTTATACATGCTACTGGAAAATTCAAGATTAAATTACATAATTTTTCTATTTCAAACCCTGTTTGATGTGTCCTCTTAACTGTTAGAACCCAGAACTACCTCTGGGCATAGTAAACCCCCCCCTTTGTATCACCTACAGCAGTTGCACCCCAGCCTGAATCCCCCCAAGGCCTCACCCCCAACCTAGTTCTAAGAAAACTGTGTTCTAGTTACTGGAAAACCCATCCATAGTTCTAGTGATTCTCATTCTAGATAGTTTCCCTAGCAACGACCAGCCACCCTACTGGAAAGGGCAAAGGTAACCTGCCCTTACCATAAAAGGTACCTACTTCCCTTCACTTACATACCTTCTAGATTACATCGGCCGGCAACTCGGCAACAACTGAGCTCAACCTATAGAAAATGTACAAGACATACTTGTTTTAAACCATCCAATCAGCAGCCCCTCCTCCTGAACCCTGTAATGCATAGAAGTCACGGGACCAACTTCCCGCTCAATTTCCTTTATAAGCAGCTTCCCCCTTGCCGCCACTGCTGCTCTCTCCTTTAGAGACGGCCATTCTGTCTTTCCGGCAATAAACTTTGCTGCTGGAGTTCTCGTGCCCTCCTTTCCTGAATGAGTGAATCTGGTAGCTGAAGAACCCCCCTTTCATTAACCATATTACCTGAGGTTCACTGAAGATTTTCATTTATTTAAGCTATTTGCTTTAGCTGTTAGGAACAGCAGCAAAAAGAAAGAAACCCATTATTTCATTTCATAATATAAAAAGGTCAGAGGTACTTTGTGTTCTTAGTTTAACATTTTAGGTGTAATGTAACTTAGTCTTCATTTGTTGAATTCTTTGATGGCTATTTAACTTTTCCATTAACCTAGTACTTAGAAATTATAGTACTTATACTATAATCAGTAAGATTTTCTTGCCTTTTGCATTGTAACACCATGGTTCTACACTCTCTAGCTGTTATAATTTAACTTAAAAATGTATTGAAATTGGTGTACTACCCCGGCCCGCGGGGCTGGTTATTAGTGGGTCTCAAGAAGGATCCCTGTACCTAAAGGATGGGACGGAGAGAGAGAGACAGAGGCCAAGCAAATTGTCAAGGCTTCGTTTATTTGCAAGAAAGGCAGGGAATATATAGCACTTTAAGGGGTGTGGTAAGGAGTGGCTTCTTCTGGTTGGTTGCCCATTATGATAATGAGGTAGCTTACAAAGTCCAATCACACACCGAGTTGTGCACATGCGCAGTAGTCTTTGACGTAAGCAACGGACCTGGTTGAGAACTCTTAGCGGGAAGCTGTGGCGGGAAACTGACCAAGAAGAAGTAAACAACAAGATGGAGTCTTTAAAACAAAATGGAGTCCTATTCAGTTCCTGTAAATCTATCTTGCGTACCTGTAAAGGTTATGTTATTTCCTGCAGCAGAGTGTGGGATAAAGAAAGAAGAGCAGGTTGGGCAAGGATTTATAAGTTCTTTTGGCCTTTTGTAAGGTCCGAGGTGATTGCAAGCTCCGGTGTGGTCACCAACAGTGTACAAAGGTTTTTAAAAAATTAGGAAGTATGCCATTTACCTCTTTGACTTGTCTGCTGCAAAATTGAGGCTGGCCTCATCAGTCATGGACAGCCAGCCCTTCTAAGTACATATGCTCCCTTTCACACACTGCTTTACTTTTTCTTCTGAGAACTTGGTCTTCAGTCTACGTGTTTATATTTTCTTTAAGTTACATAGTTCTTCACATAGCTGTTCTTAAGTCTGTTTTTCAATGTTTTATGTGTTTTTGTTGATATTGTGATTGTATCTTTGTTACAGTTTTTCCGTTTCCCCTTGTGTGCCAGTGGAAGAGATTCAACAAATACATTATTAACTGTCCAGAACTCACAGAGCAGAGTTTATAATGCAAAGCAACATTTTCCTTCCCTGTCCTGAGGCCCACTTCCTAAACATAACCACCGAACTATTTGTTATTTTGCTCTTCTGATGGCTACTTCCATCTCTGAAGTATACATTTTACAGGTATTTTGGCTATAATGCAATTTATTCATTTTTGCAGTCTTGAACTCTACACAAATACTCACTAAAAATAATAAGGTTTATGGAAAAAATAGGTTGGCAGTGTGGGTAAAATTGTTACATTTCCAGAAAATCTCACCTGGCTTTAGTACATCTGCATATCAATAGGTGTTCAGAGGTGGAGAGAGAGGTATGGCTTTAGTGCATTTCCATCATTCCTCAGGTGGAGAGAAGTTCAAATCCCTATCAGTGGGTAAATTACCTGGGCAACTGAGGGCTTATCTGTGCCTGAGAGCTGAAGGGGAGGGCTGGTTTTGCTGCTGCTGGAGCAGGAGAGACAGATGGGCCCGACTGTAGTTTCGTAAGCAATAAACGGGTTTTAAACATTGTTTCTCCCTTGACTAATTTTGGTTTTTAGAGGTATTTTGTCCCGGGATTTCCTCTCCCTGGACTTACAGGCAAACCCCTTAAAACCTATACAACTTTGTAACTAGAGCAAAGAAGGATTTGTCATGAGTCTGGAAGGATTGAACCTGCTGAGTTACGGAGTTAAGGGCAAAATGCATGAACGTCGGGGAGAACCATGTTAAGAAACACTTCACATAGAGCAGATGGGCCAGGCTGAGTCAGGAGGCATGGTGCATGGAACTGTGTTTCTCTGAGGCGCTCAGCTCCGTGGTTATGCTTTGCCTTGTACTGTTTCTTCGTGGCATAAAACATTCATGTGCTGGAGTGTAAGCCCAGGGAGAGGAAATCCCAGGGCAAAATACCTCCAAAAACTGAAATCAGTCAAAGGGAGAAATAAAGCTTAAAATCCATTTATTGCTCACAAACTGCAGTCCGGGTCCGTCTCTCTTTCCTGCTCAGGCAGAAGCCAAAAACCAGCCCTCCTCTCTCACCTCTCCGATACAGAGAAGCCCTCCTTGCCCAGGTAATTACCCATTGATATGGAAATGAACTTCTTTTCACCCTTTTGAGCGCCTGTTGATATGCAGATGTAAAGCCAGGCGAGATATTCTGGAAATATTACAGTTTAACCCACATGGAACAAACTGCATATACATCAGCATAACTATGTCAGTTCTGCCTCTGACCTAAAGCATGTTTCACACCTTGTGCCAGAAAAGTGAGCTCCCCTTGCCAGTGCATTCCCTCATGTGACTCAGTGATGAATTAGGTAGTTTGTTTCTTTTGTGATATATACATTTTTTCTTGATGCTGATTTTTCTGGAGAGCTGACTGGCTCAGTCTTCCTATAGGTCTCTGTCCTCAGTAGCTGTCTCCTCCGTGGGAAAAGTTGGGTGTGACTTTGCTTCAGGGTGAATGAATGAGAAGTCTGCCCTTCTGCAGGAGGTGGGGCGTGCCTGTAGATGTGCACATGAGCTAGGCTTGTCTTTGGGACATCAACCCTCACAGTATAGGCCTATCTTTGCAGGCAATTTGAAAGGTTTAACAGAGACTAGCTTCTCTGCCTGGATTGTCTCTGGGGTCAGAGCTGGAAAATATGTTTTATTTGTGGGGAAGTGGGGCAATTGGTACAGCTGCTTTATTTAATTCCCCTGTTTTCCTTCCCAGTTCTTACATCCATTGTCCACACCTGCTCATGAGCCCATCTGGGGTCTCTGGGGAGACAGTCTCCTCTCCCCTGTACACCCTTCCTTCCCTCCCCCATGTGCTTGAGCTTAGCTTCCTCTGCTCGTGGTCTACATTTTCGTCACATATCCACAAGAGACTTGTTTTAGTCTGTTTGTCTAATAATCACTACCACTTCCCAATTTTGTTGTTTCTGTCTTTTATAGATTTTCTCCCTTTCATATTCATTTCCTGTCTTAGGAGAGAAGGGAGACAAAAGCATATATTCAGCCCATCATTTTGAGTTGGAAAGCTTCTTTATTTTTTTTTCATTTTTTTAAACAGAAGCATGATGATTTGTGCATATCTGTGTATGTATCACCATTTCCCCCAAATCTTATAATTTCAAGTTTCTTAGTTGATTTTGTAGGCTGGTAATTTTATTCTGCAAGTGAGACCAGTTTTTTCTCTTCTTTCTATGTATTTATTTTCTCAGTTGGCTAGAACTACTGAACAGTGTTGAATGACAGTGAATAGAGCAGATATTGAATGTGATATTTCTAAAGTCCAATCTTGAACTAATTGAATTGTTAAGTAGAAAATAGACAAATCAACTTTATTATACATTTCTGATTCATCAAGAAAGGTATCTGAAATTTCCTGCACAGGCAGTGTTTTGATTTTTTTAAAAATTATTATATTAGTTTCAGTTGTACCACATAGTGATTTGAGAGTTATATACATTGTGGGTAAAATTATAGTATTTCCAGAACATCTCCTCTGACTTTAGTACATCTGCATATCGGTAGGCATTCTGAGGTGGAGGGAAGTATGGCTTTAGGGCATTTGCATCATTCCTCCGGGTGGAGAGAAGTTCATCTCCCCTATCAGTGGGTGATTACCTGGGGAAGGAGGGCTTATCTGTACCCAGAGGTGAGGGCAGGGCCGGTTTTGCTTCTGCTGGAGCAGGAGAGAGAGACGCCCCAGACTGCAGCTTGTGCACAGTAAACGAATTTTAAGCTTTATTTCTCCCTTTGACTGATTTCAATTTTTATGGGTATTTTGCCCTGGGATTTCCTCTCCCCAGACAATACAACATTATGAAATGCTTACCACGATAAGTATAGTTACTGTCATCATACAGAAATATTACAATATTGTTGACTATATTTCCTATGCTATACTTTTCATCCCTGTAACTTATTTTACAATTGGAAGTTTGTTCCTCTTTATTCTCCTTCACTCATTTCACCTATCACCCCTATCCATTTCCTCTATGGAAATCACCAATTTGTTCTCTGTATTTGGGTCTACTTTTTTTTTTAGAGTTCGCAGATAAGTGAAATCATGGTATTTGTCTTTCTCTACTTAGCTGATTTCACTGAGCATAGTACCTTCTAGGTCCATCCATGTTATCACAAATGTCAGAACATCTTTCTTTTTTATGGCTGAATAATTTCCATTGTCTATGTGTACATACCTTTTTTTGTCCATTCATCTGTTAATGGGCATTTAGGTTGCTTCTATATGTTGGCTATTGTAAATATGCTGCAGTAAACATTTACCTTTAACAGGTAATTTTTTGAGTGAATGGATTTGGCTCTTAAAGAACTTGAGTATCTCTTAGACTTCTTTTACCAATAATCACAGTTTAGAATTGGGGATGAGGAAGAAGGGAAAGTTAGCTTTTTAAAATGGAGTCACCAAATTTTAAATCACAGGAGTGGTAAATCATTGCTGGGCAGCAAAGTTAGTATTATTTCTTGCCATTAAATCAAGAAATGTAACTCACTTTTAACTGGCAGCTCTAAAGTGAAACAACCGTAACTAGAGAGATTACCTGCATGTGATAAATGTGGTCTACCTGACTGACAGCGAAGTGACAAGTTGTTGCAAGGGTAAAAAGCTCTGGTTATTATCATATAGAAGAAATTAAAAGCTTGATTTATTTTTATTTTTTAAAGGTGTTTTAAGAATTTTCTTCTAGATAGTAAAACAGATTCATGATGTGAAACTCCAGCATACAGTGTTTGGTAATGCTTGGTGGAAGTTGCAGGAAAGTGATTTTATGTCAAAGTAAAAAGACTATATATCAGTTTTCTCTACAAAGGCACTTTAAATTATTTGGAACTGTCAAAAATTAAATGAGTTGCCTCTTGTCGTCTTGAGACCCTCGTTAGAGAGGCGTGATGGTCTTCTGGCAGAGATGTTTAGGGAAGGATGGGGAAAAATGGCCTGAACAGTCTCTCCTAAATCTCTAAATCTACATTAGAAGATTTTGTGAAATAAAGGAAAACTATCCTTTACCATTTTTGTATGTAAAAAGTAATATAAAATAATATATATATTTAAAAGTTATCCATTAACCTTTTATGTTTTACACAGGATTCCTCTTTATATTTCTGGTAAATTACTTTGTGTCCTTAGACTTTTCTTTTACTAGCTTTATTCTTTTTAACATAATCAAATGGATATAATTTTAGTTTTGTCAGTACAACAGAAATCCACTTTCCAAGTTCTATAGTGACTTTTTTTTAATGACATGTCCTGCATTTGCCTTTTTAACTTTCTGCTTCTGCTGCTGTACTGTCTTTTCTCCTTCTAACCTTTCCCCCATCCTCCACCCCAGATCAAAACTACTATGACCTAGACTGGACCACCTGCAGGCCCCTTGAGTCATTGTTCATTTCCATTCCCACTGCCTCATTCAAGCCACTGTGACTTCTCTCTAGGACATAGTGTCCTCTTGCTCCTTGAAGCCCTTCTTTCTTGCCAGAGTAATTTCTGAACTGAAGAACTGCTTCCATGACGACTCCTGTAGTGCAGCTCTGTCTATGGTTTCAGGTTGCTTTCAGGACAGAATGTAAGATCTTACAACATATCTGTTCCTCCATTTTCTGACCCCAGTGTGCCCTCTCTATCATTTTCTGCCATTTTCTCCACACATGTGATAGTCTTGCTATACTAAATTGTTTGTGGTTCCCTTGAAGTATCCCGTACCCATTCCTTGTCATTTCAGTTCTCCGGCACAATGGTCTTTCCTCTGCCCCTTCATCCCTGGATGGATCTGAGATCTGATTGGTCTTTCAACACTCAGTTTACAAGTTTTCTCCTCCAGGAAGCTTTTCTTGACCTGGTTTCCCACTGTCTTCGTAGTTTGTATTGAAGTCGTCTTCTTAGTGTTCGCATGTACTTTATATCCAGCTCTCAGAGAAGTTTTCCTTTGTGTTGTAGTTTTTCATCGTCTCATCTAGTTCTTCTCCTAACTCTGCCTTTTATCTCTGTACTTTCACAACTGCTAGTTTGTGTAGCAGTGTAGAGTAGGTGTGAAATAAAAGTTCATTACTTGTCCCATAATATGTGAACTTTCTGCTTATCCAGAGATTAAGTTTCTTAGAATTTCAGTTTTCTAGGGTGTGACTAAGAATCTTGAGCTAAGTAGGAAAAGACTTCTAAGAAGCTTGAGGTGGTCGCCATAAAACCCACACATACAAGCACACATACACTGATTCTGTAGGAGAGGCTACGGGTTCTTAGTCCTGACCCTTCAGTTGTTACTTCACATAGATTCTAACAAACTGTTTACTTAGTGTTAAAGTTCATAATAACTTAGAAGTGACACGTTAGAATATGAGGGAAAGTTATGTTGATAAAGGTAAAGATATTGGGAAGACTAAGGTTGATATATTGACACCTGAGAACATGGTACCCTGGGAAAAGATTAAAAAGTACATAGAATATTTTAAAAAATCACAGCAGTGTGTAGTCATTTAATATAGAAACAAGGTAGACATTTACCTTGATCACTTGGTACTATAATTGATGTTCCAAATTCAGTCAGTCATCATGAAGAGATTAATTTCTGTTCTATATCCTATTTGAAATACAATATTATTGCTTAAAGGTAGGAGTGGGGTGAACTCTCAAATATGTTGAATAACTAAGTCCCCTACAGTGCTAAATAAATGAGTTCTTGCAGAGTTTCTGAAAGCTGCAGGGTACTGGTGCTTTGCATCTATCATTAATTTCCCTTTGGTTTGTGTTCACATTATTAATAATGCTGTGTAGTGATCTTCTGTTAGGGCATTCTTCTGTTAATTTATGATTTCTCATGTCACATTTGGAAACTAATAAAATGGCCTATTTCTCTCTGCTCTAATTGTTCTTCAGTTTTTTTAATTATGGGATTGCTGATGAATTTTTGATGGTGGAGATCTCAGTTTTTCATTAATTCTGATACTATCTTGTATTAACACCGTCCTGCACTTCGCAAACTTTAACTGGGATTGGTGGGGAGGAAGAAAGGGGGTTGTTAATCCTCCATTTTTGTGGCTTGAGATACTGAGGTACAACGGATCCGATGGCAGTAACAGCACTACAAACCGATGTGCTGGGGCTTGGGACTGCTGATCTCGGTGTGATTCACTTGAGACAAGTTTCTTACATTTCTCAGTGTGGTTAAACTCCTCCAGGGGAGGTTGGGCTGATGGTACCAAAGGGTGGAGGGCATGTTGACCACTCGGTAAAGTAGCCTTTTATCTGAGAGTCTAGTTTTTCATGAATATTTCTGACCAAAGTGTAGATGGTTGGAAATACGGATTTTTGTTTTTAGTTAGTCTCTCTAGGGATGAGAGGTTTATATTTGAAGTATGGAATTTTAAGGAAGCCTGACAGCCTCAGTTTCTGTGTGACTAAAAAATTTTGGCAACTGAGAAAGCTTTCACAACTAGGAGTTAAAGCTGGCTTTTCCAGTGGCTAACCTGTTCTTTGGGAGTTAGACTCATGGGTAACCTGTAACAATTCACAGGTCACAGCAGTTCCCTCTAGGGTGCTGGTCATGGGACTTCCATACTCTTTCCCCTCTAATGGTTCCAAAGGCTCTCACAGGGTTTATCCTTCCATTGTGTGGATTTTAAGAATCTTTACTAGTGCATCCCATATTTACGCATTTTAATTAGATTAGTTGATATCTACCACAGCCGTAGGGCTGTGTAAGGCTTCATTATCTGTACAAGAAAGATATTTTCCTTCTTTCTTGTACCACCATACAATTATAATGCTATTTTGTTACCACAGTTTTAAACTTGAGAGGCAGGGATGTTGGTTGTTTTGCCCAAGATCCAATAGGAAAATAGAGAAGTAGCCAAAAGTGAACAGATCTTGGAAACCACCTGCTTCAGCTTCCTGTGCACTGCATTTTAACACCTGGCAGACAGTCATCAAGCTCCTATGAGATTATTCCTGTAAAGTGAAGCAGCCGGTTCTCTTGTGCAGTTCTTGTTGTTAGAAAGTTTTCAGCTAAAATTTGCTTTTCTTTTACCTCCACTTATTGGTTATTATTCTTCTGTTTCGTAAGACTACATTTGTACCTACTTCTACTAGACTTGACTTCATACACTTGGACTGCTTCCAAGCCTCCTCATCTCTAAATATTGTGTTTGTCCCTTTCCGCGTTACTTGAGTCCCCTGGTAGCCGGGTTCCTCACTGTATTGATGCTATTCCCTGAACATACTTTCAATGTCCAGTGACTGTTTTAACTTCAAATTACTTATAAGTTATACTTGAGATATTGTCTGAAGTAGCTGAATGCCTAGTAGGACTTGTATTCCCCTAAGGCCTGACCTCCATCATGACCTAGGAGGAGATAGATGCTTATGTTTCTTTTTTGGAATATCTGAAAAGGTAGTGACTATTTAAAAAAACAAATCCCTTATGAAATACCAACTATAAAATAATAGGAAATATTACAGTGCAAAATATTGGAAATAATACTTGAGTGAGTATTCTTCTCTTAGAAGGGCACTTAGATCCTTTCATTCTTGGAACAGTTAAAAGTTTTTGACAAAAGATGGAGTCTTTCACGGATGCAAAGTACCCTTACAGTGTTCAGTGATCAGTCAGAGCGCCCTGCCAAGAGAAGACTGCTCACTCATGTCTGTAGGTAGCGTTTTAGTCTTCTCCACATTTGCTCACATTGTTTACTGTCTCTTCATAGAGCATTTGAGGAAATACAGCTAGGTTGTTCGATAATTTTTTTAAAAACCTTTAATCAGTGTTATTATTGTTTTGTCCATTACCAACTACTCATTTCCTTTGCTAGGATGGTGTTCACTGTGCTTTGTTAGATGATCTCAGCCATTTATCAATGACATTTTTTAAAATGGAATGTTGTTTATTTTTAATTCTAAAATTATTGAAATATATATTTTTCTTACTATAAATTTGGGCCTTGTGGCTGATAGACCTTGCCAAATTATGGCAATGAGAGCTTTGTGCTGTCTATTTTAGGACAAGTAATTCTTTAGTGACTATGTTAACGACATTCTACTGTATAGTGTTTTATTCTTTCTTTCTTCTCCATGAGGTAATTTTTTAAACGTGTAGCTGTTGTGAGATGCTTAGTCCATCCAATAATACGTTGCATATAAGGACATTGTGGGTGAAATTCCAATATTTCCAGAATCTCTCACCTGGCCTTCGTGCACCTCCATATCAATAGGTGTTTCCAAGGAGTAGAGAGAAGTAGTCTATCTCCGTATCAGTAGGTAATTACAAGGGGGAGGGAGGGCATATCTGGACTGGAGAAGGGTGGGTGGGGTTCCTTTATTGCAGCTGGGTTGCGAGAGACATTGGTGAGCA